>WKFP01014927.1:210692-226445 GCA_011057875.1 Pterocles orientalis | reverse complement strand
GCAATTACGCGGTAATTGGTTGCTAAATGATGTGGTGATTCGAGGGCTTTTGCAGTGTCACCAGAAATCCTTGGAGCCATAACAATTACCCAGCCTGTTCCAAACCTTGGGGAAGATAATGGCCAGTAAATTGCTAAACAAACATTCATTAACCAAACGCTGTTGATGTCTTAATGACCCCAATTAAACTTTCATTCCACATTTTAAAGAGAGATGGAGCAGGGGAGATTGTTTGATAAATTAGCAGCATACCACGGAGTTTTCCTCCTGGGGGAGGCTAAAGGACGAATGAAAACTGGAGAGGCTCTTGCGCAACACCACGAGGGTTTAACGTGAAAGGGAAGTGTACCCGACAATACAGAAAACCAAGGCAATACAAGATGAAATGCATGACGCAGGTATCACACTCTGGTACCCGTGCCCCACACAAGACCCAGGGGACAACTGAGGCTGTGGAGGGATGCAGGGGGTACTGAGGTCCAGCCGTGCAGCCAGGGCACATGGTGGAACAGAGTAGTGGGCTGCTGGGCACAAACAGCCTCCTCCTGTCCCCGTGCCAGGGCAGCTGACGCATGCTGCTGGTCCCTGCATCTCGTGCTCCATGTCCTTATGACGTGGTCCTTGCTTCAGGGCTGTTACTGGGTTCTGGGAACATTCCTGGGGACTTCAGAAAGCCCCACAGCTCCCACGGGGGACCTGCCCCACCTCTGGGCACCAGGGAGGTAACAGCTCTGGCTTCTTCACCTGTGGCACGGGGTATTACCCAGTTTTCATCTTTAGCTCTGATGTTCTTGTTACCACATAACAACAGCAGCCAAGGAGGGAACAAGGGGAAAGACCCATGAAAGGCAAGAGTGGGATTTCTCAAGGGTTTATGAACTGTTTTTGTCTGCCAGCCAAAAGCTGAACTTCACATCCTATAAGACTGTCAATAAAACCACAACTAAAAGGGGAATGGGAAAGAAAGCTGATTGTATTATACAGCAGAAATTTAATAAGAACAAAAGAGAAAAAAGAATCCACTCCTTCATTGGCAGAGTTCAAAATACCCCCTATTCTAAAACTAGAAATATCAATAACAAATATCCTCAACCAGCATAAAATAAGAACCAAGATAGGAAGACTGTAAATCATTAATCCAAACAAAACTGAGATTAATATATTCAGGAGAATAACCAGGGATTCTTCTGCTACTTTAGCCTGGCCCACAGCTGCTTCGGAGGAACTGGCTGTACTGGCATGAGGAGTACGGGCTGCAGAACCGGCTGCTGAGTGTGGAAAATGCTGAAATCTCATAGCCAAGAAGAGACGTGGAGTCATACAGGTACTGAAGGGGCTCCCCAACCCAAGGTAACACAAAGGAAGCAAAAGACCAGTGGGATGTGTCGGATATGGTGCCTCTCCGGGGATAAGAAGGGCAGGCAAAGGAGTGCTGCCAGCCCCAGTCCTGCTCTCTGCCATTTCCCTCGCTCCAGCAAGCCTCACCCAAAGGTTCTCTCACCCCTCCATGCTGCCTCCATACTCTTTCTCCAAAGACTGCGGGCTCTCACCTCCCCTCTCAAGACAAGCATCTGTGCTGCCAAAGCTTCCAGGCACCCACCCCTGGGAGTCTTTGCAAAATGGGTCAAGGAAGAAGGGAGACACAAACTGGATGCAGGAAAACTTTATTGTGCCCAGTGGGGCAGGACAGATTGTCAGAGAGACGGTGGGCAAAAGCCATACATGTTGCATGCTACGTGTTGAAGAAGGAGGCTGAGGGATCTTCTCCAGAGCATCGCTTCTTGCACTGACAGCTGCCCAGGTGTTGGCTGGCACTTGGGATGCTCACCACTCCTCATTGCCCCAGGCCCACCAGCTCAACCCAGCATAAGTGGTGGTGGGACTGGTGTTTGGGCTGGGAGCAGCAGCTGGGGCTGTGGGGCTGGGTCTAGCAGGGCCCACAGTTGTCCCTCACAACCCTGCTGTAGCGGGGCAAGGTGCAAGGGTTGCAGGCAGGAGCAGCGTAGGGTCTGCCAAAGGTGCAGAGGCCCCCTGAGCCCTGGGTGGCCCCGGCACCGTAGAGGCCCCCCAGACCCAGGTTGCCCCCAAAGGCAGGTGCTCCAGAGGAGCCCACCACGGCTTGCTGGGGGAAGGAGCTGAGGATGGGGCCAGGGAAGGTGACGACGACGGGTGGTGGCTGGATGAAGGCTGTGGAGTCCGGGCACTGGCGGGCGCACAGCTCGTTGCAGCTCTCAGCGATGGGCTGGGGGACAGCAACGCTGGTCTTTGGTGGGCACAGGTCGTAGCAAGACATCTTTGTGAGAGAGAGTTGAGCCTGAAAGACACAGTTCCAAGGACAGGTGTCATGAGCGAATAGGAGATCCCCTGGCTGAGCAGTGCCCTGTTTCCAGAGCAGCCCTAGGAGGAGCCAGAAGTACAGCTTGACCACACTGCCCATCATTCGCCCTTTGGCCACCCAGCCACCCTTCAGTGCCCTGTTCCCTGCACCCCTCGCCTTGCCCTCTGTCTCCCCACGCAGAGGGCACACAAGCCCTCCCCAAGAGCCTGTGCAGGGCTCTGGGTGTCCCAGACACAGGGCTACTTCCACCTTTCGAAGCGGCTCAGCCCACCCTGGACATCCAAGCCTGCTGCCAGCACACCTGATGACAGCAGAGCTCTCCTGGACACGGAGGCCCCACGCCAGCCCCTGCCAGAGGAGCCAGAGACCCACAGGCACCCACCTACCCTTGTCCTGAGCAGAGCGAGGCAGGAGAGCTGGATGCTGGTCCTCAGCGAGGGCAGCGCTTTTATGCTGGGCAGTGAAGCATGGGGAGGAGCTGGCTGCACTGGGGGCACGTGGCCCAGCATGGCCAAGCCCCTGCCTCCTCCCTGTGTATCACGGGGCTGTTTTGCTGATGCTGTTTCCTCTCCAGCCTCAACCCGCTCTATCAGCATCTGCAATTACCCCACTCAAACGCTTGCCAGCTGCCACCTCATGAGCCAAATGAGCCCCGCTGTCTTTTGATTATCGTGATGTGTAAGAGGGCACGCAGTGTGACAAAGACTGAGTGCATGTGCCCTGCGTGCCATAGCTGTTCCCCAAGGGCTTGGTCTGAGGGTGGGCCCATGCCTCCTTTGCAGATCTTCAGGGAAGACCATGGTGCTGGTGCTGGGCAAGAAGGTGCCTTGCAAAGGCATCCGGCACCTCAGCAACCGCATGACGTACGCTCTGTGGTTATTATCTACAGAGGTGTGAGATTATGAAATTCCAAATCAAAGGCACTTTTTTCAGGCACTGCCTGCTCAGCGCGATGCATCACTTGCCAGCCCAATGCAGCCGGACTCCATCTGCCTGCTGGCGTTGGCCGTCAACCTCTTCAAGTGTGGGGGAGAAAGACCCCTTGTACTCTTCCCTGAGGTGCAAGGTACAAGGACCACAGACCCCAGCTGGGCCCAAGTCACACAGGTTTGGTCCAGATCTTTCCAATCCCACCAGCCCCTCACAGGTGTCTTGGAAACCCCATTATTGAGGGATGGTGCTTGGCAGGGGCTGTCCTTCACCTGCTGGGCAGCTGGGAGCTTCATCTGGTGGCACGATCACAGCAGCCCCTGCCTGGGCTGTCCCCGCTTGCCACCGCCAGTGGCTTCTTCCTGGCAGAGCCAGCGTATGGGAACAGGGCAAAGATGTTTCTCTGGGACAAAGCAGAAAGCAGGTAACAAGGAGCTGCACAAGCACAACATTCTCTTGCCTTGTGCAGCCTCGAGCAGGGAGATGCCTGCTGTCATTGTGCCCACCAAGCAGCAAGAGGAGGAAAGCGTTGGAAGCGGCATGTGCTGGTGTGGGGAGGGGATGCTGAGTCAGGCAGGGGCAGGAGCTGGACAGCCCCATTGTGCACAGGAGGGAGTGCCGCCTCTGCTGATTGGCCCAGGTGGTGCTGAGCAATGGTGGGGCAAGTATAAAAGCTCTGCCTGTGCCAGGCTCTCCCAACCACTGCTCTGGACACCTTCTCCTCAGGGAACAGGGTAAGTCTGTGAGCGCTTCTCCTCCTGGACCCCTGCTCTGGGTCCATCCCCAGCACTTTGGGTGCTCCCCTCTGCTGCTCTCTTACAATTTCTTCCCTCTTGCAGAGCATCAGCCAATTCTGCACAAAGATGTCTTGCTACGACCTGTGCCCACCAAAAACCAGCGTTGCTGTCCCCCAGCCCATCGCTGAGAGCTGCAACGAGCTGTGCGCCCGCCAGTGCCCAGACTCCACGGCCTTCATCCAGCCACCACCCGTCGTTGTCACCTTCCCTGGCCCCATCCTCAGCTCCTTCCCCCAGCAAGCCGTGGTGGGCTCCTCTGGAGCACCTGCCTTTGGGGGCAACCTGGGGCTGGGGGGCCTCTATGGTGCTGGGTCCACCCAGGGCTCAGGGGGCCTCTGCACCTTTGGCAGACCCTACGCTGCTCCTGCCTGCAGCCCTTGTGTCTTGCCCCGCTACAGCAGGGTTGTGAGGGACAACTGCGGACCCTGCTAGACCCTGTCAGAACAGCTTTGTATCTACCAGGAATGGAGAAACTGAGAAGAGGCTAGTCTTCCCAAATGTTACATCTATTAATGTTTCCTATAAGGCTTTTTTGTAATTGTTGTTAATCTCTTATTTACTCTCTATTTGCACAGTTCTCTTCCCTAATATGCTGTTCTGTAAATTTTTATATCTGACAGTCTAAGTTTTCTTTCACTCTGTAATTATCTTTATTGTTTCTGTTGTGACCATCTTGTAAAATATTGTATTTATTTAGCTCTTGAAGTTTAATCTTGACAACTCTAAGAGTAGAAATTTTGTCTTCATTTTTTGCTTTCTCGTTGTTCTTGTCTTCTTGTGTTTTGTATGCTCTGATTTATTCTGCTTGTTTTTCCCAATAAATCTTTTATGCATCAAATTGGTAGTGGTTTTTAGGTTTTTTTATTCTAAACGTTTTTGAGGATTCACCTGAGTTTTTACCTCTACGTAATACAGCTGATGTTCTGTTCCACTGCTGTAGTCCATATTCTCTCTTTCCTTCCAACGATGAGGTACATTCCCTTTTGTTATGTATATTCTACTACTGATTACTGTGGGTAGTGCTTTTCGTTCACGGTCAGTTTAGTATACATTTAGAAGAGAGAGCGACAGTGAAAGCTAAAAATAGTTTTTTCCATCCTTAACATATTTTATTAAGGTTTTTCTCTACTTCAAAAATTATTTCCTGTACCTTACTCCTGGTAAGTTTTTTTTCTTTCCTTTTCTGCTTAGTCAATATTCATTAGCCTTTGATTATCAACATATTTTAAAATACATAGTGAATTTTCACTGGTTGATATTGTTACTTTGATGGTAGAGAACCTTCACTTTATATATCTTTCATGAAAATACACTCTGAATTCTCTCCTATGATGAATTTTATCACACTTCCTTAGTTTTACGAGATACTCTAAGACACCAATAGATTTCCAGAGCAGTGAAATATCCCTGTCTCTCATTTAAAATGCAGAATTTATTATTAATTTTGAAAATATGACCTTTCAGGTGTCTTAATCACCTGCCTTTAACATCCAGTTTTTCAACTTCACTTTCTGCTTGCTTAAAGTTCTAGAGAGACACTGGAAAGAACAGGAAGTTTTTAGTGTAGTCGGCCAGGCTCCTGCTGAAGACAGCTGTAGACACTCATTGAAAGGAGCCGACTGCCCTGGATGACACAAAAGGGAAAGCAGGGCGGGGACAGAGCCAGCCCCAGAGGCTATGAACCACAATCTGATGAGAGGAGTGATAGGACTGACAGTGGCTCCCTGTTTAGACCGATGTTATTACTCCCCACTGGGACATGCAAGTCACATTATAACAACAAAACCGCACGCATAAATCATTAGTCAGTGTTTCTAAAGTGCTTTGATAGCCTTTGTTCCTGAGTTGCTTGAGAAAAATCTGCAGTAAGCACTTTTTTCCCACGGGAACCCCCAAAAGGCTTGTTTTGTAATTTGGAGATCATTTGAATCACAATGTTATTAAATACGAAGTAATGCTACCAACTGGAGAGAGGAAGTAGAGGGCTTTGATGTGGAGAGGGTTTGTTGCCCTGAGACAGAGTAATGAGGCACAACTTGCTCTGACTTGCAGATTTTGCAGTAAAATGTAAATCTAGGCAAGGAAGTCAGCCCCAAGCTGGGAGATGGGGATGGCAGTCACTCACTTTCTATGCCTGGAGAGTGTTTTATTGTCTTCCCCAGTAATAGATGCGGGGCAGCCTTTGTTGGGGAAACAGTCGCTATAGCCAGCTGTTGTTTCCACTTCCCATCCAGCCACAACTCCTCCCAAAATGAAACAAGACACGTCAGAGGGGGGAAAAAATATCTAAACACAATTCCTTTATCACCTGAAAAGGAAAATACGAGGGTGGAGCTGTATCATAACAGGAAATATTCAGCTTAGGCACTGCAGGAATTAAAACCAGTCATTTTAGCTCTGGAGGGTCTTCTCAGGGATGACGGTGAGAAGGGACTCTAAAATGCCTTGGCTATGGGTAAAAACCCAAAAGCTGAAATAAAAGATACTGACTGTCTGGAAAAGCACAGAAAAAGGGTAAATAATCACAAATGTATGTGATTTTTTTTCTGGAAAGCGTAGTTTGAAACAACAACGTACTTTCACCTGCTGTACAGCAAATATGACATCTTATACGAACAGAGAACTTAACCAAGAAAGTTGAAAGGATTTTTTCTTAATGAAGGAAAAGAAGAGCCACATTAATATTGACCCACGACTTCGCATGGCACAGATCATGATCTAATTAATGGTGTGCACCACCTTGTTTCCTGCACATTAAAGCAAATGGGATTGTGTAACACGGAAGCATTTAAATCACTCACATATTTTAATAAATTAACACAACACCAAACATTAGCGGGGTTGAGCACCAACTAATGAATATTTGTGAAATCATTACAAAGGATTTTTTTTCTCAAGAAGCCTCAGAACATACATGATAAGTGTTAGTGTACACAACATGTAAGAAAAAAATCTTTATCTGTTTTTTTATTTTTTTCCTGAAAATTGTACCTATTTTGGTGGACCATGGGCAGGGGTGGGACACTGTAAATTTCTGGATCGTGATTTCTTTGACTTCCCAGCTCAAATCACTGTCAGCAGAACCGCGGGACCATTTAAAGCTGAATTTCGTCTCCCATTTAAATGTTTTTAGTGAAACAAAATTATTTTTGTGTAGGATTGAGTTGCCACTCAAAAGACTGTTCCTCTCAACAGAAAGCTGTTGGGAAACTGTCATGTATTGTATGATCTCAGCCGATATTCATGACCACTCCAAATCCATCTTAGGTCAGTGAGGTCTGTTCAAGTTAGAGAAGGAAAAAACAAATTCCTGGGCAGTGCCAGGATAAGGATAAGCTGCATCTGTCTCCTATTAATTTACCAGATAAATCTGAAGGACTATTAAGGAAAAGTATGAGTCGGACAAAGATGAGTCTTACAAAATCTGAGAACACACAAGCTTACGACAACTTTATAAAGAGAGAAGTACATGTGGAGTCAGCTTAATGCACATGGTAATTCCAGTGAGGTCACTACGATACCAGGAATTACACTAACCAATTAAGACCCGAGATTAAAGAAATCGTGATGGTGTAACATCGACATCACATGGTGTGAGAATTTGAATGAAATAGTAATCGTGATAAACACAACACTTTAATCACTCAAAGCTGTTAAACAATCTCTGTTAGGCAGCAAAATGCATACCCAAGCACCAAGCCAGTTTCCAATCCTGTAGGAATGCTGAGAAACTCTATATAAGCTCCAGCCCCTCAGTTCTTTCAGACACTTCTTCTGGCTTATTTGCCCTGCTGAGCTTCGTGAGTATGATTTTTTTTTAATTTTATTTCTTTCTATATATTTAATTGGAACCTGTATGAGAGTAGAAGTAGAGGATTTCTATAGGTATGCTCAGATCTCGAGCAGCGTTAGATGGTTTCTGGCTGTAACTACTCTCAGTAAAATCAGTGGTAAATGCAGAATTTGGGAGACTGGGTTTGGGTGCAGAAGCTCTGAGAAATGGATCTCGGTTTTCTAGGCCAATTAGAAACGTAAAAGATCAGAGATTAAAATACTGTTCATTCAGACTATTATTTTATAAAATTTAAGACAAATGTATAAGATGCCCAACTTTTAAGATATGTTCAGCGGCATTCTGAGAGATATAAATAAACCCTCCAATTTCAGACAAAGCCACATTTAACTTGAGTCTGGTTTTGCACGCTGAGGACCTCTTTGGTAGATGAAACTGAAGTTCCTATATTGTTCTTCTGGGTGTGTGGTTGCAGAAAACTTTAGGCACAGCCATGCAAGACCAGAAGAAAGATCCATCTGTGGGGTCAGGTCATTCCTGGGGTGGACTTTATTCAGGCAGAAATTTTGGACCCTGGTGATCAGATAGTGTTCGCAAAGCCGATGAAGGCTGCACATAAAACATACACTGTAGTACAGGCAAGCAGAACACAGTAGTTTCAAACATATCAGCGTCTTGAAACTTATGTAGTAAACCTTCTGCCTTTTTCTTAGTCTGTTCCATCTCCATCTGTTGCAAACCCACCTCTACCCCTGCACAAAGATGTCTTGCTACGACCTGTGCCCACCAAAAACCAGCGTTGCTGTCCCCCAGCCCATCGCTGAGAGCTGCAACGAGCTGTGCGCCCGCCAGTGCCCGGACTCCACGGCCTTCATCCAGCCACCACCCGTCGTTGTCACCTTCCCTGGCCCCATCCTCAGCTCCTTCCCCCAGCAAGCCGTGGTGGGCTCCTCTGGAGCACCTGCCTTTGGGGGCAACCTGGGGCTGGGGGGCCTCTACGGTGCTGGGTCCACCCAGGGCTCGGGGGGCCTCTGCACCTTTGGCAGACCCTACGCTGCTCCTGCCTGCAGCCCTTGCGTCTTGCCCCGCTACAGCAGGAGGCTGTGGGACAACTGTGGGCCCTGCTAGACCCAGCACCAGAGCTCCCTCAGCCCCTGGGCCATGTCAGCTTCAGGACTCCTCTGCTTTCTCCACTCCAGCCTTCTTTCCTTTCCATGACTCCTCCTTGATTGTCACTGTGCCCAGCTGTGCAACATCATCAGCTCAGTGGGCACCTGCTGGGCTCTGCAACGACCAACACCTGGGAGAAGTCTGAAGGAACACCTCTTTTGAAGTCCACGAGGAGAACCTGCCTGCCTCTGTCTCCTCTGTCTTTCTCCAGCAAGTAATTTCCTGCATTGCAATAAAACAATCCTACATCCAATGTCTGCCTCTCCGCCTTTTCTTTGAGAGCATTATATGGGCTGCAGGGCTCCCCTTAAGACTGAACATGGTCCTTGTGCTGGGCCAGGGCAATCTCTCCATTGCAGCAGAGCCGGACTGAGATGCCTTTGGGGAACACCACATTCTGGCAGCTCTGGCCACACTCAGTTCCACGGCTGAACTCCAAGGACCCTGACTGAATGCAGGCTGCTTCCCTGCCTGTGGGACATGCAGCCTTGGGATTTCTGCAGACGTCCAGTGCAGCTCGCCTGGAGGCCGGGACATTGCCAGGGACAAGGTCTGCCATGGCTTGAGCCCCTTTGTGTCTCCAGAGATCTCCTTGAGGGCCTAGGAGAAAAAGAAAAGCAGTAGCTTCCCCTTACCCTTCTCCAAAACCTTGTTCAGTTCCTCTTCCCCTTATTCCTTTTTCCTTCCCTTTGTTATTCTCTGTCCCTTTTCCTTACACTTCCCCTTCCCCTTCTCATCCCTACCACAGACCAACACACTTGGTGCTCCTCTCTTTTCTGCCCCAGACCTGAAATCACAGCCTGGTCATTGTGGCAGGAGCCTTTACAGGGCATCTGGTCATGCTGCTGACTCAAGCAGGTCACTCAGACCCGGCTGCCTAATGCCACGGCTAGACAGCTTTTGTGTATCTTCAAGGAGGGGGACCCCACAATATCCTGGGGCAATGTGTGCCACTGCTCAGTCACCCTCACCCTGAGAAAGTCATCTGAGATGTTGAGGTGGAGCCTCCTGTGTTTCAGCTACTGCCCATTGCCTCTTGTCCTCACACTGGACACCACAGAAATGAGCCCAGCTCCATCTTCCTGAGATCTTCCCTTCAGGCATGTGTGCACATTGATGTGACCCTGCCCTGAGCTTTCTCGGCTTCAGGAGAAATGGTCTCAGCTCCCACCAGCTGTACCAGGAGGAAAAATTAGAACAGAATAAAGTATTTCACTTGGAAGGGACCTTCAACCATCATATACTCCAGCTGCCTGACCATTTCAGGGCTGAAAAAATCTTAAATGAAATTACAAAGGGCATTTTCCAGTTGCCTCTCAAATCCCGACAGTATACTGATCACATCCCTAGGAAACCTGTTCCACTGTTTGACAACCCTCTCAATCAAGAAATGCTTCCTAAAGTCCTTCCTAAACCTCCCCTGG
Source organism: Pterocles orientalis (assembly GCA_011057875.1). Lineage (NCBI taxonomy): Eukaryota > Metazoa > Chordata > Aves > Pterocliformes > Pteroclidae > Pterocles > Pterocles orientalis. Next base: position 215,993 of record WKFP01014927.1, on the reverse strand, counting down.
TGCAGCTTTGATCCATTCCCACGCATCCTACCACTGGATCGCAGGGAGAACAGGTTATGACCTCCACCTCCACTTCCCCTACTCACGAAGCTGCAGAGAGCAATGAGGTCGGCCCTCAGCCTCCTTTTCTCAAAAAACCTGGAGATGCTGCTGTGCTTCTGCAGAACAGTGCGACCTGGGGGAGCTCTTGCTGCTGGGGGCTGAGAAGAGCAGACGAAGGAGCACTGCCGGTATCTGTCCAGCTCATGCAAGCCCCTCCCTCCCATCCGTGCTGCCTCCGTTCTCCCTCTCCCAAGACACCCAGTCTTGCCATCCCTGATTACCTAAGGACCTAAATTTCCATGAAAGAGCTGCCAGGAACCCACACCTGGGGTTTTCCCAAACACGGGCCAAGAAGGGAGGGAGACAGGAGTTGGATGCAGGAAAACTTTATTGTGCCCAGAGGGGCAGGACAGATTATCAGAGAGATGGTGGGCAAGAACCAGACAGGTTGGATGCCATGTGTTGGAGGAGGCTGAGGGATCTTCTCCAGAGCATCACTTCTGACACTGCCAGCTGCCCAGGCATTGGCTCACTTGGGATGCTCAGCACTCCTCATCGCCCCAGGCCCACCAGCTCAGCCCAGCACAAGTGGTGGTGGCATTGGTGTTTGGGCTGGGAGCAACTGCTGGGGCTATGGGGCTGGGTCTAGCAGGGCCCACAGTTGTCCCTCACAACCCTGCTGTAGCGGGGCAAGACACAAGGGCTGCAGGCAGGAGCAGCGTAGGGTCTGCCAAAGGTGCAGAGGCCCCCTGAGCCCTGGGTGGACCCAGCACCATAGAGGCCCCCCAGACCCAGGTTGCCCCCAAAGGCAGGTGCTCCAGAGGAGCCCACCACGGCTTGCTGGGGGAAGGAGCTGAGGATGGGGCCAGGGAAGGTGACGACGACGGGTGGTGGCTGGATGAAGGCCGTGGAGTCTGGGCACTGGCGGGCGCACAGCTCGTTGCAGCTCTCAGCGATGGGCTGGGGGACAGCAACGCTGGTTTTTGGTGGGCACAGGTCGTAGCAAGACATCTTTGTGCAGAATTGGCTGGTGCTCTGCAAGAGGGCAGAGATTGTAAGAGAGCAGCAGAGGGGAGCACCCAAAGTGCTGGGGATGGACCCAGAGCAGGGGTCCAGGAGGAGAAGCGCTCGCAGACTTACCCTGTTCCCTGAGGAGAAGGTGTCCAGAGCAGTGGTTGGGAGAGCCTGGCACAGGCAGAGCTTTTATACTTGCCCCACCATTGCTCAGCACCACCTGGGCCAATCAGCAGAGGCGGCACTCCCTCCTGTGCACAATGGGGCTGTCCAGCTCCTGCCCCTGCCTGACTCAGCATCCCCTCCCCACACCAGCACATGCCGCTTCCAACGCTTTCCTCCTCTTTCTGCTTGGTGGGCACAATGACAGCAGGCATCTCCCTCTTGGATGCTGCACAAGGCAGGAGAATGTTATGATTGTGCAGCTCCTTTCTGCCTTGTGCTCTGCCCTGGGGAGATGTCTCTGCCCTGTTCCCAGATCCCAGCTCTGCTGGGACGAAGCCACTGCTGAGGGTGAAAAGAGCCAGCCCAACTGGGGTCTGCTGCCATCATGCTGCCAGACAGAGCTCCTAGCTACCCAGCACATCCACGACAGCCCATGCCCAGCACCTTCCTACAGTAGTGGGAGTCTCAGGGCACCTGCAAGGTGCTGGTGGTGTTGGGGAAGTGCTGGAACAAGCCTGAATGAAACGAACGCAAGTGGGGTCTATTCTACTTGCACCAGGAACTACTTGAAAGAGTAGAAGGGGTCTTCCTCCACCATGCTTGCAGAGGTCGATGGCCAACTCCAATAGGCGGACAGACACTGGCTGCATTGGGCTAGCAAGCGATGCATCATGCTGAGCAGGCAGTGCTCAAGAAGAGTGCCTTTGATTTGGCATTTCATAATCTCACACCTCTAGATAATAACCACACGGCGTAGGTCATGCGGTCACTGGCATGTGGAAGGCCTTTGCAAGGCGCCAGCACCAGCACCATGGTCTTCCCTGTGGATCTGCAAAAGAGGCATGGGCCCACCCTCAGACCAAGCCCTTTGAAAGAGCTATGGCACGCAGGACACATGCACTCAGTCTTTGTCACGCTGCGTGCCCTCTTACACACCACGATAATCAAAAGACAGCGGGGCTCATTTGGCTCATGAGGTGGCAGTTGGCAAGCGTTTGAGAGGGGTAATTGCAGATGCTGATAGAGCGGGTTGAGGCTGGAGAGGAAACAGCATCAGCAAAACAGCCCCGTGATACACAGGGAGGAGGCAGGGGCTTGGCCATGCTGGGCCACGTGCCCCCAGTGCGGCCAGCTCCTCCCCCAGCTCACTGGCCCGGTATAAAAGCGCTGCCCTCGCTGAGGACCAGCATCCAGCTCTCCTGCCTCGCTCTGCTCAGGACAAGGGTAGGTGGGTGCCAGTGGGTCTCGGGGTCCTCTGGCAGGGGCTGGTGTGGTACCTCCGTGTCCAGGAGAGCTCTGCTGTCACAGGGTGTGCTGGCAGCAGGCTTGGATAGTCAGGGTGGGCTGACACATGTCGGGAAGTGGAAGTAGCCCTGTGTCTGGGACACCCAGAGCCCTGCACAGGCTCTTGGGTACGTCTTATGTGCCCTCTGTGTGGGGAGAGAGAGGGCAAGATGAGCAGTGCTGGGAACAGGGCACCGAAGGGGGCTGGGTGACCAAAGGGTGAGTGGTTGCTCGTGGGAGCAAGGCGGTAAGTCTGGCCCCTCCAGCTCTTTGGGTGCTCTGGGAATCTTCTCTTCACTCATGACACTTGTCCTCGGGACCATGTCTTTCAGGCTCAGCTCTCTCTCACAAAGATGTCTTGCTACGACCTGTGCCCACCAAAAACCAGCGTTGCTGTCCCCCAGCCCATCGCTGAGAGCTGCAACGAGCTGTGCGCCCGCCAGTGCCCAGACTCCACGGCCTTCATCCAGCCACCACCCGTCGTTGTCACCTTCCCTGGCCCCATCCTCAGCTCCTTCCCCCAGCAAGCCGTGGTGGGCTCCTCTGGAGCACCTGCCTTTGGGGGCAACCTGGGTCTGGGGGGCCTCTACGGTGCTGGGTCCACCCAGGGCTCGGGGGGCCTCTGCACCTTTGGCAGACCCTACGCTGCTCCTGCCTGCAGCCCTTGTGCCTTGCCCCGCTACAGCAGGGTTGTGAGGGACACCTGTGGGCCCTGCTAGATCCAGCACCAGACCTCCCTCAGCCACCGGGAAACAGCCTCACGCCTCCTCTGCTTTCTCCCCTCCATCCCCTCTCTCCATGCCTCCTCTCCGCCATCATCCTCTCTGTGCCCAGATATGTGACACCACCATCACCCCACAGGGCACCTGCTGGGCCCTGCAACTGGCACCGCCTGGGAGAAGACTGAAGGAACATCACTTCTGAGGCCCACGGGGACATCCTGCCTTCCTCTGCCTTCTCTGTCTTTCTCCAGCAAGTAATTTTCTGCATTGCAATAAAACAAACCTGCTTCCAATCTCTGCCTCTCTGCCTTTACTTTCAGAGCCCCATGTGGGCTCCAGGGATCCCCTGGAGACTGAACATGGTCCTTGTGATGGGCCAGGGAAATCTCTCCATTGCAGCAGAGCCAGACTGAGCTTCCTTTGCGGAGACCCCACAGTCCTGGCAGCTCTGGCCACACACAGTCCCTCAACTGAGCTCCAAGGGCTCTGTCTGAATGCAGGCTGCTCCCCTGCCTGTGTGACATGCAGCCCTGGGTTGTTTCCAGACCTCCAGGCTCCCTGTGCTCAAGTGAAGCTTCCCCAGGGACTCGGAGCCAGCCAGTGACAATGTCTGCCATGGCTCCAGCCCCTTTGTGTCTCCAGAGCTCTCCTTGAAGCCCTAGGAGTAGAAGTAAAGTGGCAACTTCCCTTGCCCCTTTCCCATTCCTTTTCTTCCTCATCCTCTTGTCCTTATTTCCTTCCCTGTCCCCTTCTTCCCCTTCTTCTTCTCTATCCTCTTCACTTCCCCTTCTCATGCCCAACACAGACCAAAACACTCAGTTCTCCTCCCTTCTCTGCCACAGACATGAAACCACAGAAATCACAGCCCGATCATTGTGGCAGGAGCCTTTACAGGGCATCTGGTCATGCTACTGCCTTGAGCAGGGTCACACAGACCTGGCTTCCCAGCACCATGTCTAGATGGCTTTTATATGTCTCCAAGGAGGGGGTCCCCACAACATCCTGGGACAACCCGTGCCACTGCTCGGTCACCCTCACCCTGAAAAAGTCATCTGAGATGTTGAGGCGGAGCCTCCTGTGTTTCAGCTGATGCCCATTGCCTCTTGTCCTCAGACTGGGCACCTTAGAAATGAGCCTGGCTCCATCTTTCTGAGACCTTCCTTTCAGGCATGAGTGAGCATTTATGAGATCCCCCAATCCTACTCACCATCAGGAGACATGGTCCTATCTATCTCACGCTATCCCAAGAGGAAACATTAGAACAGAATAAAATATTTCACTTGGAAGGGTCCTGCAACCATCATCTACTCCAACTGCCTGACCACTTCAGGGCTGAAAAAAACTCAAAGCAAATTATGAAGGGCATTTTCCAATAGCATTTTAAATCCTGACACCATTGAGTTACTGACACCCTCTCTAGGAAGCTTGTTCTGCTGTTTGACCACCCTCTCAATCAAAAAATGCTTCCTAAAGTCCTTCCTAAACCTCCCCTGGTGCAGCTTTGAACCATTCCCACACATCCTATCACTGAATCCCAGGGAGAAGAGATCCCCTCAGCCCCCTTTTCTCCAAGCATGTCAAAATGTTCTTGTGCTTGTGCGGAGCAATAGGATGTGGTGTAGCTGGTGCCTTTCCCAGAGAGAGAAGGGCAAACAAAGGAGCACTGCCAGCTACTGTCCAGCTCTCTGCCCTTTCCCCAGCTCCTGCAAGCCCCACCAAAAGCCTCTCTCTCATCCATGCTGCCTCCACCCTCCCTCTCCCAGCTCCGCCTACCCTCACCTGCCCTGAGTAACTCAGGAGTTAGGTTTCCACCCGAAATCTGCCAGGAACCCTCCCCCAGGATCTTCACAACTTGAGAGGAGGAGGGAGGGAGACAGGAGTTCAATGCAGGAAAATTTTATTCTGCCCAGAGGGGCAGGACAGACTGCCAAAGAGATGGTGGTCAAGACCCAGACAGGCTGGATGCCACATGTTGGAGGATGCTGAGGGATCTTCTCCAGAGCGTCGCTTCTCTCATTGTCAGCTGCCCAGGCACTGGTTCACTCGGGATGCTCAGCACTCCTCATTGCCCCAG
>WKFP01014927.1:119846-194021 GCA_011057875.1 Pterocles orientalis | reverse complement strand
AAAAGTGATTAAAAAAAAAAAAAAAAAAAAGAGGAGGTAGTGCTTGATCTTTGCTCACTAGATACCTATCTTAAAAATTGTCTCCCATTGTTTACCTTCCTTTTGTTCCTTTTCAGAGTGTTCTTTGACAGATCTTCAGGCCACATTTTTTTACTTTGTCTTCCAATACAGTTTGATGATTGCTAGTACATTGTCTGGGAAGGTGTGAAATCAAAAGGAATTCCAGCACTAAATTAACTAAGGAAAGAAATTGGACTAACACCTGGAAGTCTGACAGCTGGAGTAATTAGCGTAGGGGAGGCATAAGATGGTAACTTCAGCTCAATCGCAATGAAAAACAGGGCAGATAGGTTTCTGTGCAGCACGATTGTGCACGGCCAGGGTAGCAGGGGGTCCCCAGAGGCAGCTCAGCCTGGATGTGCTGGGATGGAGACACTGCCCTGGCTCAGCTGGCAGAGTCCATGTTGAGGGTGAGGGAGTCCTGCAGCTCACACAGGGCTTTGAATGAAAAGGCGGAGAGGTAAACGTTGGATGCAGGTTTGTTTTATTGCAAAGATAGGAAGACACCCACTGGAGAAAGACATGGAAGGCAGATGCGGGTTGTCCCTGTGGGCTTCAAGAGCAGTGTTCCTTCAGGCTTCTCCCAGGAGAGTGGCCATTTCAGGGAGAAGCAAGTGCCCTCTGTGACGATGGTGGACTTGCACATTTGGCCACTGGCAGGGTCAAGGAGGAGGAGACGAAAAAAAGGAAGGAAATGAGGAGGGTAACTTATGGAGCTGTTCTGAGTCCGCTGAATTAAGGGGAAGTCTTTGGTGCTCTTCCCCTTACTTGGGAGCTCAGTTGAGGATCAAGACTGTATCATGCATTTGTCAGTAATTCTTTAGTCAGGGGATGTTTCTGTAGGATTTAGCAGGGCCCGCAGCTGCCGCGGCGGTACCTGTTGTAGCGGTAGGAGTAAGGGCTGCAATAGGCAGAACCAAAATAGGGTCTACCATAGCCATACAGACCCCTGTAACCCAGGGAGCCCCCGTAGCCATACAGACCCCCATAGCCCAGGGAGGAGCCGTAGCCCCCATAGCCCAGGGAGGAGCCGTAGCCCCCATAGCCATAACCCCCATAGCCAAGGGAACCCCCAAAGACGGGTGCTCCAGCAGATCCCACAACTGAATCCTGGGGGAAGGAGCTGAGGATGGGGCCGGGCAAGGTGACAACAGCTGGAGGAGGCTGGATCACAACCGTAGAGTCAGGGCACTGGCGGACGCAGGGCTCGTTGCAGCTGTCAGCGAGGGGCTGGGGCCGGTAGATGCCGCAGGCAGAGGGGGAGCACAGGTCGTAGCAAGACATCTTGTAGGGATGGAGGTCAATCTACAAAACAGAGTTGATTTTACCCAATACAAGACATTATTTGCATACATAAAAGTGCTATAGAGTTCACTGCCTTTCCTCAGACAAGTGTGCTTTGAAGTACATAAATTTCCCCAAGTCTATTAAAAATTAAAAATTAAGTAGAACCACAAAATTATTTGCTCAGATGCTTTGGTGAGTCAGTGGATCAGCAAGGACTGGAACTCCCCAAGAATGAAGTGTGTTGTTATGCATGATTTCATGACTCTAACTCTTCATTTCCACTCACCTCCTTTGTGCTGAGCCTTGCGAGAACAGGGATTATAAGTAATTGTCTATTTAGATTCACTCAGTAACTTCTTTGATGAGACCATTACAAGGGAATTGCAAAGATGATTGTCCCCAATTTCCAAATGTTGAATCAGGACACAGATATTTACAACTAGCTTAAAAACAGTGTTTTGATTCTGGACTGTGAACTCTTTTGAAAAATATCTCACCCCAAACAACTTGCCCCCATTAACAGGAAAAACCCAGCACTTCCCTTGTCAATGTGATAAATTCCCTCCATGTCTCTGTCTCCTAATTAAACTAATTTCTTAGTGCATTTTCAACAGCTCTCAGTTCCTCTCTGTGTCCTACTCTAAGCCAGTGCCTGATTTTTGGTAGCATTCATTCTCATTTGTCTCAAACTAATGTAAAACCACCCTGAGTGATCTGTAATAGAATAAACTGGAGATAATGGAAAGTCATCTTCTAAGCTCAGCATTTCCCTGTGTACCATGAAGACTTATCCTTTTTCAAATTATTTCCAGCTACCCGTATAAACAAAAAGAGAAGAGGAATGCATGAACTAGTCACATGATTTCTTCATCTGTTGGAAGTAAACTAATACTTTTCTGGCATGTCAGGAAACTTTCTGTTTGCTTTGAAATTAAATGCCAACCCTGAATGCAGAGAACTGCTGTCCACAACATTTTGAATAATTTTTTTAGGCTTTATCTTTTCACTTAAAATTCTACCCACTAGTCCTAAATTATATTGTATAGCAAAGAGCTAGTTCAATAGTTGTAAAGAGAAGATTTGGACTTACCCGGTTCACTGAGAAGAAACGAGTGAAGAGGAGAGGATGAGAGAACCCTGAGTGGAGAGAGCTTTTATATAGCTCAGACTGCCCAAGGGATGAGAGGCTGGTTTCGTGAACGTGGATGTAATTAGTTGACACACCACATTTTTTGTATTGATAGCTCTGCAAAGTGATGAAATTGTTCTGCTTTCTGTTTTTGTTTGTTACTGGATTTCAATTATCATGTAGCGTAACACACGCATTACATCACACAAGGTTCTTTCATCTAAAAGAGTGATGGGTGACACTAACGCATCTTTCATCCTAAAACATGATTCATGAAGCTAATATCACTCTTCCATCCTTTTTGGAGTTGCACTACATAGTAAGCTGCTTATACATAAATTTTGCTGTCTTGTGTGATGATGGTGCCCAGACATTTATCAGAAGTAACCTGCTGTGAGGTGTTTCTTTCAAAGTCCCTTACATAAGTTTTCTCCCTTCTTAAAGATAAAATAATATCATTAAATACTCAGGAAGGCAAGCAATATTTTTTGTGTGCATAGGTGTTTTTTTCTCAGATGGGATACAATTCATATTGGAATCCACGGAGGTTTCTCAGTACTCTCAGAATCAAATTACATTGTGAGCATTCCCGAACACACAATGGCAGATGTCCAAAACAGCCTTCAGTTTTAGCTTATTTCACTTGCGTATCGAATAGACAAAAGCAAACTTTTAGACATCAAAGTGTCTAAAGTGTCAAAGTGACATCAGAAGTGGTTAGATTTGCCAGTGAGTGTCTGAAATCACAAGCAGTCAGGGACACTCAAAACTTCCAACCCAGTTTAATCCAGAAGTTTGGGAGGGTACATTTTCCTGAAGTTTCCTTTAATTTCTAGCTTGTTCCTCAGAGTCCTTGATCTGCAACTGATCTTGCAGCTAACCCCATCATTGATGGCATCTTTCAATAGAGAGCAATTATGAGATGGAAATCCACTGGGAAAAGCAGATGCTGTTTCTTGCTGAGGTTTCTTTCTTTGTTTATGCCATTATCATAATACTATATCATTATCATGGTTATCACCATCACCAACATGGTTATTGTCAGATCATAAAGTATTTCTAAATTATGAGCTTTTCCAAATCTGGAGATACATATGGAGATTTCCTGAGCTGTAAGACTGTAAAAAAAGCCATCTCAAAGTTTTACAAGAACATTCCAAGGGATTTTCAAATACCTCATGAACACCCATCGCTAGCTTGTACCTACTGTGTCATAATTATATAAAAAGTGTGCCTGGATGCTTATGCCCTGACATTATGAGAGATTATCATATTGAAATAGGTAAGTTGAGTCACTTGGGTCTTTCCCGTAACCATTTCATGGTTTATAACACTTCTTGGAACTTCCTTTCTTTGACTCTAAAAACAAAATCTACCGTATTTTTTATTAAGGTGTGTATTGGTTCAGCACCAGAAATCTACTTATGTTAGCCAAACTGTTATCCAAAAAAAAATCCCCAGGGTACGACAGGCTCCATCTTCATTGTGTCAGGGCTAGGATCCCTTTCAGTGGTCATATCTTATCACCTGATCTGTTTCCTTCTCTTAGTCCTGTGTTACTAGGTACACATCTCCAACACACAACAAGAGAAGAAAACACAAAATATGAAGGAAAGCAAAGCTTGATGAAACAACTCAGAAAAATCAGTTTCCATAGACACTTGTGACTGCCAGCTGAAATATTTCAGTTCCAGGGACTGAAGGGCAACTGGCAGAGAACAGTCCAAAAGCCATTAAAAGATGTCCCTGATTATTGTGTTTGCCTTGTGTCGAGTAGCTGGAGGTAGAAGTGCTAAGCCTGCAAAAAGAATGTCTTTACCCTTGTTATTTGCCTCCAACCTTCATTGGAGATCCTAAAAGAAATTTCATTTTGTCTCCAGGTATCCTGTTGATTACACTAAAAGACCTGTAACCGGACAAAAGAAATTACAGTCCTCCTGTCACCCTAATTATGCAAGACTCTTAAATAAGCCAAGTCAGCTTACTTCCTCCCCTAATTGTAAAGAGAGCAATGGAATAATAAAAAAATAATTCCACACATAAAGCCTGGAGATGATAGAGAGCTCTGTGATGGAGTATGCATGTCACGCTATGCGTGGGTTTGAAGTGCCTGCAACGCACAAATAATAAGCAAAACCAATTTCAGCAATTTGAGGAACTACGTGTCCTACAATTTGGGGTTGGTACGTAATTATGAACTCGCACACGAGATGCCTAATGTCCCCCGGGCGATTGTCAGAGTTGTATAAAAGCTCTCTCCACCAAGTCTTTCTATCCACTTCTCTCACCTTCGTCGCCTTCGTGAGTTGGGTAAGTCAGACTTCTCTCAAACTTTGCTAAACTTAACTTGGTGTTACGAGCTCTTGATCTTAACTTAGGACCAAGTCTTCTTCAGTTACTGCTAGGCTGCCAGTGATCTTTTTGTTATTTGCTGCTGAATACAGTGTTTGGTTGTTTGCTCGTCACCATGCCCTGGTAAAGATAGACTTCAGAAGGAGGGTGTATCAAACAGTTTTGAATCCCAAGCTTGTAACATTTTACTGTTTCAAATAATTCCTTGACTATTTTCGGAGATAAAGAATAGTTCATATACATGGTTGTACATGGATGCATTTAGCAGAGTTCTGCTGAGTTTATGACATGAAAGATCAAACATTACGTAGAAACTATCAACTAATAGTAATGTAATACTACTGAAATCAGATCATCTGGAAATACCAAAAATGCAACTGAAGAGTACACGACTTTGCCATACTAAACCCAAAAAGAGCCTCCACATTAAAGTGCTAGGAAGAATAGTGATAGAAAATGTTTCCTTCCCAGATTTATTACTGGTACTCTGTTGAACTCCTTCATCACTACCTAATGTTCGATATTTCTTTAATATTAACATAAACAACCCTGTTTTACAGACTGAACTCCATCCCTACAAGATGTCTTGCTACGACCTGTGCTCCACCTCTCCCTGTGGCGTCTACCGGCCCCAGCCCCTCACCAACAGCTGCAACGAGCCCTGCGTCCGCCAGTGTCCTGACTCCACGGTTGTGATCCAGCCACCTCCAGCTGTTGTCACCTTACCCGGCCCCATCCTCAGCTCCTTCCCCCAGGATTCAGTTGTGGGATCTGCTGGAGCACCCGTCTTTGGGGGTTCCCTTGGCTATGGGGGTTATGGCTATGGGGGCTACGGCTCCTCCCTGGGCTATGGGGGCTACGGCTCCTCCCTGGGCTATGGGGGTCTGTATGGCTATGGGGGCTCCCTGGGTTACAGGGGTCTGTACGGCTATGGTAGACCCTATTATGGTTCTGCCTATTGCAGCCCTTACTCCTACCGCTACAACAGGTACCGCCGTGGCAGCTGCGGGCCCTGCTAAATCCTACAGAGATATCCAAAGCGAGGTATAATTGACAAATGGAATGTGGTGGTTTCACAGCTGAAGAGGTCTGAACCTCCGCTGCTCTGGTCCAAGACCATGGAGCTCTGTCCCTTCAGCCCCTCTTCAATTTCTTCTCCTACCTTCTATTTTAAGTTTCTGCCCTAATGCTTCTCCTTTCACATTTCCATATTGCCTGGGGTAAACATGTAATGAAGTTGCTCAAAATGGTTCCTGTTTGTTCAGATCAACAACTAAGACTCGGGAAGAAAAAAAAAAATCAATTATATGTGAATGTAATCCTGACTGGAGAAGTTTCCTGCTTCTTGGAGACTCTGCAACTGTATTCCTTTTCTCAAAATCATTAAAAGTTTCTTGCATCAAAGTTGCCATGTTCTGGTGTTCTTTTCCCATGTTGTTACTCTCGTTATTTGTCTCAGAAGTCTAACCTACGCAGCTGTCAGCAACCTTGAACTCTGTAGATTGACATCCTGCCCAAAAAACAGGGATTTCAAATGTACAAAAGCAGTGTGAAGCTCCTCAGCACAGAAGGAACTGCTGTCTTGCCCTCTCCGTTTTTCAGATAGAGCTTGTTAAGATTTTTTTTTAAGGATCTGGCTTCTTGGTTGTACATCCATTGGTTACAGATCAGTAGCAGTAGAGAAACAAAACAGCAGAATACTAATTTTAAAAACTTTTTGATAAAAAAAAAATGAGACTTCAGTAAGAATTGGAGAGTAGTGTAGGGGAGAGGGACCTGGGGGTCCTGGTGGCCAGAAGGATGCCCATGAGCCAGCACTGTGCCCTCGTGGCCAAGAAGGCCAATGGCATCCTGGGGGGTATCAGAAGGGGGGTGGTCAGTAGGTGGAGAGATGTTCTCCTCCCCCTCTACTCTGCCCTGGTGAGACCGCATCTGGAATATTGTGTCCAGTTCTGGGTCCTTCAGTTCAAGAAGGACAGGGAACTGCTGGAGAGAGTCCAGCGCAGAGCCACGAAGATGATGAAGGGAATGGAGCATCTCCCTTATGAGGAAAGGCTGAGGGAGCTGGGTCTCTTTAGCTTGCAAAAGAGGAGACTGAGGGGTGACCTAATCAATGTTTATAAATACGTGAAGGGTGAGTGTCAGGAGGATGGAGCCAGGCTCTTCTCTGTGACATCCAGTGATAGGACAAGGGGCAATGGGTTCAAGCTGGAACATCAGAGGTTCCACTGGAATATGAGAAAAAACTTCTTTACAGTGAGGGTGACAGAGGACTGGAACAGGCTGCCCAGAGAGGTTGTGGAGTCTCCTTCTCTGGAGACATTCAAAGCCCGCCTGGATGCGTTCCTGTGTGATCTGATCTAGGTGTTCCTGCTCCGGCAGGGGGAGTGGACTGGGTGATCTTTCAAGGTCCCTTCCAATCCCTAACACTCTGTGAAGAATTTCCTTCTGGTAAGTCTTTAATCTTTTTGAACTTCAGATTCTCACACAAATACTTAAACTCTGCCCTCAGCAGCAGTCTCTGCAAAAACGTTGAATTAAATTTCTGTCAAATCCTTAAATAAATGTTTCTGGGCCATACAATGGAACTTTTAAATACAGAATATGAGTAATGATCTTTCAGTATAATCGTAAAGTCTAAGGTGTTGGATGATTTTTGGTGGAAAAACAGCTACTCCTTTCATCTGTGCTACCAAGAACAGCTGGAACATAGAGAGGAGAGTTATGGTGCCTGGAAGCTTAGAAGGTGGAAGAAAAATCATAACCCTATATGATTTATAACACATCCTCAACACTGTTGTTGTGTTTCCAAATTCCTCCTCACAACAGGAGCTCCCATTTTGAGCAACTCTAACTTTCAGCTTCTCCCATGATATTCCCCAGCCAAGAGGTCCATTAGACATTCCACCCACCTCTGAAGAGCTCTTTTCCTTGTTGCAGCCCCTCCAACTCTCTCCTTCTCAGCAGCTCTGTGCCAATACCCATCTGACCCCTCTCTCGACACCTCCCTAAATCCCTTCCCACTCAGGAGCACCCCTCCCACCTGGGGTCCTCAGCTGCCACTTGTTTCTTCATAATCTTCTCCCAAATGTGTGCACTGAGCCCAACAAAAGGTGAGTGACTCCACTGATAGCTGGGTCATTTCAGCTGTGTTTTTGAAGTCTGACCCTCTATATTACCTAAGGATTTGATTTTTTCCCCACCTACAGAGAGAATTGTATTCCACAGCAGGAGAAATTAAAACGGAAAGTTGATTTTTTTTTTAAATGCAGAGTAGAATCACTTTAATGAGAAAGAAACATTGACAGAGAAGCACTACAGAATATGAAGAATATACATAACAGTGCAGGTGATTCCTCCCATAATTGTTCTTCTTCAGTTGGACAGTGAAGTGTTATTTTAAAAGAATATAAATTACTTGGTTTATCCCACCCGTTATACACATACATAGAAAAAAGCCCCAAAGACCATGAGAAGAGGGTAAAGAAATTAAGGAAGTGTTGTGTGCTCCCAGCACCACTACAGTGGGGTGGCAGCGATCAGGATTTCACAACATCAGGATTGTATCTCTCAGTTGCCGGTTATTCCATACTCAGGGGATATTTCTGTAGGATTTAGCAGGGCCCGCAGCTGCCACGGCTGTACCTGTTGTACCAGTAAGGGCTGCAATAGCCAGAACCAAAATAGGGTCTACCACAGCCATACAGACCCCTGTAACCCAGGGAGCCCCCATAGCCATACAGACCACCGTAGCCCCCATAGCCATACAGACCCCCATAGCCATAGCCCCCATAGCCCAGGGAGCCGTAGCCCCCGTAGCCAAGGGAACCCCCAAAGACGGGTGCTCCAGCAGATCCCACAACTGAATCCTGGGGGAAGGAGCTGAGGATGGGGCCGGGTAAGGTGACGACGACCGGAGGAGGCTGGATCACAGTGGTGGAGTCAGGGCACTGGCGGACGCAGGGCTCATTGCAGCTGTCAGCGAGGGGCTGGGGGCGGTAGACGCCGCAGGCAGAGGTGGAGCACAGGTCGTAGCAAGACATCTTGTAGGGATGGAGGTAAGCTGCAGCACACGCTGATGATTAGACTAAGTAGAAAACAAAGACTTCAAAATTCAACAGTTTCCATTAAACTAATGAGTCAAGTACAGGATTCTGAGTAAATAAATTGATTCCACACTTCGCAAATTTGGTCTCGTAGTATTTCCTAATCCTCTTTTCAGAAAGCAGATTTTCAAAGATTCTCTAAAAGTATGTCTGTACATAGAAAGGCATACGGATAACATTATGCCTAGCTCTGAAATTGTTGTCCCTCATGAATATCCTGCAAAGAACTTAGATATATTTCTACACACAAAACTCAAAACTGAGAAGCAAAGACATGGAAAACAAAGTGACTTTGTCCAAGGTAATTTGATGAGTCAGTAAGCAAACTTGGATTTGGGTTCAACAGGTTTAGAGGAGATGTAGTTTATGTATATGACTTAATTACAGTAGCTTCTCACTCATCTCAATTTTGCTGAGAGTTGTAGGAACAACAGATTATGGGATTTTCACTGCCTGGATTAATCAGAAAGCCATTCGACAAGACAATAAAGAGCAGATGGTAATGTTATTATGCCAGTTCCCACCTACGCAGCCGCTGTGTGGATACAGCCTGGACAATTTCAATATAAATCAGCGGTTAGTCCCTAATGTTTTTTTTTTAAATAATTTTGACTTATTATTCCTATGACAAACCACAACTCCTTAGTAAACCCAAGAATTCAGCCTATATTGTCCCCTCTAAATTTAGCTATTTTCTCCAAGGATTATTTTACTGTTCTCCACTCTCTATGTCCTGCAAGTCTTTAGCACGGCTCTGAGGAAGAATACGAAAGCAAGAAGGTAAAGGACAGCCAGAAGATTTGCTGTACCAGGACAACACACATGACTTTCTTAAATGCATCACTCGTTCATCTCAGGTTGCATGAACGGCTGCAGTGGTGATGCCCTTATTAAACATCGAACCTCATACTATGCAAAATTTGGAATAGGTTACGTGCATCGAAGTAAGGGTAGAGCTCTGCATGTCCCAGTGTTTCTGACACTGAGAACTTTGCAGTGCCTCACACGCCAAATAATCTGCCACCCCAGAGCCAGCATTAGAATCGCTGTCCCAAGACAGTGCAGATACACTCCACCATATGGATGGTGGACACCAACTGAAGTTGAAATCAGAGATAAAAAGATACATCGACAGAGAAGAATCAGACTTACCCAAGTCACCAAGAAGTCAAGGGAAGTGTTTGGAAGAGCTGCGAGAGAGAAGAGCTTTTATACCGGAGCAGCTAGAGGTACAGATCAACATTGGTTGCCCATCCCAATTTCAAACACGTGTAACCCGTCGAGATGATGAAATTGCTGCGTTCGTCATTGGAGTTTATGAGTCTTTTCAAATTTGTTTGTAACAGGACATAAACATCACTTTAGATAATAGAGAATTCTTTCATCTTGTGTCTTACTGGGGAAAATTAATACCTGGTATTATTCCTGTCACTTCCTTGAAATTACAACAGGAATTCTGAAGCCAGCACCTCTTGTATTAACACCTGGAGAGTGTCTCATGGGTTTATCAGAATTACAAACTGCTGTCATGGACGGGATTTTTGTTTAAGTACATATAATTCACATTACAACTTGCCAGCACAGAAGTTAGACTATCAGTGCAATATGCAGGAGGGCTGGGGGTGGTTTCTGCACGGCACAGCACCCTTGGGAGTCAACGACGCTTTCCAGTTGTATTTGACACTGGCCATAATGGGGACAATTCAGCTCTGAAGAGCAGCAGCAATTCCAGGCACCTGTGAGATGTGCTTCAGTCTCTAAATAAGGCTTATGTAGAAACTGAAATCTAGCTTGAGCAGAAAAATGCTGAAATCCTTCGGTTCAGAGCACTGGGAACTCTTTTCATGCAGATATGAGCTGAATCAGCCCCTCCATCCATCAGACACCGAAATGGTTGGATTCTCTTACAAAAATGTGTGGGGATAAATGTGGACAATTTCACGTAGGAGGTGGAAAAGAAGTCTCTGTCTTCCTGGGGCTTGTTTTTGTTATTCAAGAGACAAACATGGAATGAGTTCCTGAAATTAACTAGAGCTACAAAGGGGCTGGAAATCCCAGAGAGACTTTTTCCAGGTATTGTTGATGTTGTCAGCGCAAAGACTGTACTTGAGAATATTTAACAGGCCTGAGTAAATCTGAGCTTTTCCAGTACAAACAGATCCTCCGGTACAAAAAATGAAATTTGACAGAAATGCTTTGAATTATTGACTTTGATTCACGAGGATTTATGACCTCCTGTAATACATGATTTTTGCTGCAAGCCATAAGTCCAGAACAGGGCTGAGCTGGCAGTTTCTCCAAACGGAACAATTATGAATTTGGAATACACCACGGAAAACAAAGGCTGGTTGCTTCCCTTGTTTACAGATGTATTATTTTAATTCTGCAAACTCTATGCCACAGATTATCTCTAAATTATGAGATGGGTTTCTCAGCCTTTGAGGTGGTTAGAAGTTTTTTTTGGACAACAATATTTTCAAGCTTCCAGGGAGCAAGTCTTTTCAAATGCCGCAAACTATCCACTAATGGTTTGAGAATTCATTCTTACAAACAGATTAAAGGCATGTACCTGGATTTAGGAGCCTAGCAATTACGGAATGACATCACATTAAAATATGTAAGTCAAGGTATTTGTGTCCTTGATATAATTAGTTCATGGCTGAATACTGGGGATTTGTGCATCTTCGGGGGTTTTTTTCAATATAGAAGTAAAAAACAAAATATAAATATTTTAATAAAACACAGCATTTCATGAGCTGTATAATCAATGTAGCTTTATCATTTTCAGTTGCCAGGCCACAGAAACAGAGGATTTGATTATTTTCTTGAGGTGTTACAATTCTATCAGTGATCAGCCTTTATCCATGTAAATTATTTCTCTGTGTCTATCATGGAATATCTCCAGAAAGCTTTAGCAAGTTGCCACCAGTCATGCTTCACTTAAGTCCCTTTCTCAGGAGTCTTCAATATTGCCTGACCTGAAGACGGACCTAAAGATGGACCTCTGAAGGTCAAGAGACAGAAGACTGAATGATGTAGGTGACAAATACAAACAGGAATAGACCAGGAAGAGTAATCCAGGGCTAAATGCACAACGAAGAAAGCAAGAGGTATTTCCTCAGGTCCTTTGTTCATCAGATGAGGCCAGCATTGTGTTCAGGAGCGAAAGCCAAACAACAGGAAACCATTTAAGGACCACCGGACTTTTCCTATGGTTTCCTTTGGGTGCAGTATTGGTCTTGCATGAAGTAGCCGAGAGTGCAAATGCTGAACATAAAAATGATGACCCCCAAAGTTGCTCTAGTGAGCAGGTTATCTCCAGGTATCTCCCAGCCTGGGTTTAATGGAAAAATCTGTGCACATCAAGGGCCCACAGCCACACCGTGAACAGCCAGGTTTTGCCATTAATGATAGAGAAGCTAAGGAAGAGCATTAGTATAATTCTTGTTGTAACGCCAGGGATGTGAATGGAATGATAACAGGAATTAATAGGACATGTAACCATTTGAGATGAAAGAGGCTTCTGTGACGAAATGCATCTATCACGTTTCACGAGACTTCAGACCAACAAACAGGCATCAGCAAAACTTTGAGGACCTACGTGTCACATTAGTTTTGGGTTTGCCCCAATTATGAGCATGCACAAATTGCACCTTAGGTGATCCCCGTGATCTAGGGAATGGTATAAAAGCTCTCCCAATCCAGGGCTCCTCATTCCACCTTGCTTGCTTTACTCTTCTCTGTGAAGACGGTAAGTATCACTCTACGCGATCTCTTTACTAAAATCCGAATATCTCTTTGCTACTGGTTTTAATTAAGTTTGAAATCATCTGTAAGTATTCTAAGATTCTTAACAATGTTGGATTACCTTGAATTTGTTTTTATTATTTGGTGTTGGACATCCATGTATTGGGGTTTAAAATGGTAAAACTAGGTTTTTCAGAAATGGTTGTTTCCTTTTAGTTCAAACTTGAGGTCTCAAAGCAGTTCCCAAAACGTCAGCAGAAGGCTTGTTCAATCACTAGGAATTTTTTAAGGATTTTGCATTACCCTTTTGCTATATGTCTATGTATACGTATGTTATTTGTTGAGGGGACAGGCTTAACCAGAAAGAATATAGGAATATTGTCTAAAGGAATATTGGAAAACAGATTAAACTAGGAGATTCTACCCTACCCTTTACATTGTCCTTGCTTCAAGCAGGGAGCTGGATGATCTCCAGAAGTCTGTTCTAATCTAGCATTTTATTGGTCCTAGTGGTGGAAAAAGGTTGTTCAGAGGAGGGACTGATTCCTAGTCCTTCCACAGGTTTTCTTTTAGATGGGATCAGATCCTCTGGTGGCAGTCTTTCTGAAGAGCTCAGATCCCAATATACCCATCCGCAGTAGGAACCGAGCCCTAGTTATCTGAACGCACCAGTTTCCCATCTGGGAAATCAGACAAATAATCTTTCTACCCACCCTGTGATACTCAAGCTACTTTGCAAGCACTTCAGGGCAGGGAATGCCTTATTTAATTCATGTTTTTGGCAGGCTCAGCATACTGGCAGCATGATTTTAGCTATTGATTCTTGAAGCACATTGCAAGTCAATATGCCAGTTGTTCTTCCAGCTACCCATTAATTTACCACAGGAGTTTTTCTGGTTGTCAGGCAACACCTTTTTGTTTTGGATAGTATAAAACAAACATGAAATAGACTTTTAGACATGGATATTGGAAGAGTGGCTGTGAAATACAGTGTAAGCAATTTGGAAAGTAAAGGGCAGGATAGTATTTTTGCAGTGTTTGGCAGTGGAGTAGAACAAAAAAACTATTTATGAAAAGAAACCAAGTATAAGAAACTAGGAGTGAGACCACAGAAGAGGTAACTGTTCAGAGTGCAGTCTGGACAAGGCAAATTTGACAAGAGGGAGAGGTATCGCATGAAAAATACCGAAAAGAAAGAAGGACAATCAAGACCTGAAAGACAGAACTACTACTCTAGTCCATGTGTCCAACTTTCAGACTGTTTTTCACATTGAATTTGTTCCTTTCATTTATTCATCAGCGTGTGCTGCAGCTTACCTCCATCCCTACAAGATGTCTTGCTACGACCTGTGCTCCACCTCTGCCTGCGGCGTCTACCGCCCCCAGCCCCTCGCTGACAGCTGCAACGAGCCCTGCGTCCGCCAGTGCCCTGACTCCACCACTGTGATCCAGCCTCCTCCGGTCGTCGTCACCTTGCCCGGCCCCATCCTCAGCTCCTTCCCCCAGGATTCAGTTGTGGGATCTGCTGGAGCACCCGTCTTTGGGGGTTCCCTTGGCTACGGGGGCTACGGCTCCCTGGGCTATGGGGGCTATGGCTATGGGGGCTATGGCTATGGGGGTCTGTATGGCTATGGGGGCTACGGGGGTCTGTATGGCTATGGGGGCTCCCTGGGTTACAGGGGTCTGTATGGCTGTGGTAGACCCTATTTTGGTTCTGGCTATTGCAGCCCTTACTGGTACAACAGGTACAGCCGTGGCAGCTGCGGGCCCTGCTAAACACGATAGGAAAATCCCCTGAATAATGTACAAGTGAAAAACAAAATGCAGATTCACCTCTGAGCAGATGAGGGATGGCTTTGTGAAAGCACTCACAAATCCTGTTCAGTGTGGTGCCTTCTGCATGTTCCACACCTCTCCTTTTTTTTCCTTTGAATTCTTTCCTGATATCTTCATGGGTTCAATTCCTTGTTATCTTCTAGTTTATCATACCTGTGACTGAATGCAATGAGACATTTAAGAGCATCTTTCAAAATGCATTTGACTCTGAAATCTTGGATACACATTCTTGATACTGCAATATATTTTTGTTCTTTTCCTTCTCATTAAAATTCTGTTGCATCATACAAAATAAGCGCGTTGTGGTTTTGTGTTCTCATCCATTCCAAATTTGCCAACTTCTCTGGCTAAAACTGCCTGTTGTATGTACGGTTCCAATAACATTGAGCAAACCCTGCCCACATAGTGAAAGTCTCCACGAGGAGCCCTTGCCAGGCTTGTTTCACCACTGAATTGCAACAACACGGTCACAACGTGCTAGATGAAAAGCAGCCTTCTCTACACATAACTTGGTTAGACTCCCCACTCGTGAGTTTGTGAGATAATTCTTTGAGCTACAAGTGGCTGTTGACACTCTGAAAGTTAAGCTCTTGCTTACTCCACTGCAGATTTCTGATCCAAGGTCATCCAAGTAATTTCACCACCACGGCTCTTAATGGAAGATTGGTGACAGAAATTAGACAAATTTCACATTCTGTGTTTCTCTAGCGCAGGCCAGCCTAGATCCATGCTATTAAATTGTCTCAATCCCCCAAAATTCTGGCTGTCTGCCGATGAAACTTCTTCAAAACTACAATAAGGACTTTCACATACTTTCACAGTAGATCTGGTTGAATTTCTGGCTTGGGACTCCGTTGACCCTGTTTCAGTTATGTATATATTAAATATAAATAGATAGCCTATGGCATATCTTTTCAGGTTATCAGTGAGGCACGTAACCATCTCCTGATTCAAGCAGATGCTTATCTCACAAGATAGTTTACTTTATGCGGTTCAGCTGCCAAAAGATCTTAGGCTACATATTTTACTACAGTAAGAAGTACGGTTAAACATAATGTACCGGTGATCAGAGAACATCCAGCCAGAAACTGAAGAGAGAATATGAAGAAAGAAAGGCAAGGGCTGCTAAGCATGCCCAGCTCTGCTCTTTATAGCTGGCCAGTAGCATACAGCACACTTCTCAGCACTCAAAAAGTCACCTATGACTCTTCCTTTTATTTATTTTTATTTCGTTGGCTCTGGTAAATTGAATAGCTCTTCCAGCAAGACCCACAGCTTCCACAGAGGTAGCCAGTATAAAACCAACAGCCAGAAGGGATGTTCTACTTGCTGCCAGGACTTGAAAATCTGTAAGAAAATCCGTTGTGGCAAAGCCTACCATAACAAAAACTCCCATAACAAAAGGAGTCCTTAAGTATGGGTGCTGACGAACATCCCGCTATGCTGTCCTGAAGGAAGGAACTAAGCACCTGGGCTGGCAAGGTGATGACAATGGATGGCGGCTGAGCCACTTACCCTCCGGGCTGGACACCCTGAAGTTATTGGCACTGGTGGCGGACATGAATCGGTCAACTGGAAACATGACTAAGTGTTCCCTGGAACAGGAAGAAAAGCTTAGATCTCATGGAAATGAGGAAGGCACGGCAGTCCAGATCCTCCACAACACCAATTTCCTTCCAGATCCATCCCACCTAATTGTAGCTACCCTGCCAACATTCACTGGCTGATGTGGATATAATTCCTAAAATTTTTGAATCCATGAAGCAGAATTATTTTTAAGTGATGGTTAATCATCGCTTAGTGGAAACACAGGCATGTAGGACTTTAAACACGGGTGAAACTGGGGCCTTTGTGGTGCAGGAGTACAGAGCAGTTTGTAGGACTGCAGTCTCGGGTTCTGGTGTCTGTTCAGCAGATCACAACCCTGAGATCTCAACCAGTGGAGTGCTGAAGGCTCCTCTGCAATGCACTGTGGAAAAAAAAGAGTTTAGCCCTTAAAATCTGCATATAACACTGCCTCCTCATGAATGACAAAAGAGACTGATTGAAATTTACAGAAAAAAGAACAGTTTGATACCTAGAAAATACCTGGCTCTGGAAAGAAGGCAGCAAGAGAACTAAGCACAAGGCAGTTTTGAGGAGGGATTTTTTTATACATTTCCTCGAACTGCCTGAAGGACCTGAGACTCCCTTTAACACCAACCCACATTTATCACACATGGTTCACCTCAAAATTATGAAACAGTTTTGCTCAATATTTATGTTTATTAGTTGATTCGAATTCTCACGCTGCATGAAATGCAAATTACAAAACATCCATTTCTTTCATCTTAGCACTTAATTGGTAAGATTCATTCCTGGTAATGTTCCATTAAAAACATTAGAATGACGGGAGGAATTATGCTGGCTTCATTTATTTACCTCTTCTTTTATTGGTTGACTCAATGATGGTGGCTCAAATGTTAATCATAATTGCCATCTGCTTTCATATGCAGGTTTTCTTTCCATCCTTCCTTACCCATGCTAGATAAAGTATAATTGGTATAAACCACTCTGTCTTTCTTGTGAATTCAGCAACCCGTATATGAAGCTGAAATTCACGTTTGGATTGGTCCATCCTGCGACATTTCAGGGGGAAAATCAAAAGATACATTGCCAAGTATTTTTTAAAATCATCCACACACATCCTTTGTTTCCCATTCTGCCCCGTTGTTCTGTTTCTTCACATTTTAGAGGTAAATTCACTGGTCACAACAAAGGTAAAGAGTTTCTTAGCCAGATTACAGACAACTTGTTAATTTAATTTTTTTTTGGAAGTTGAGCGTATGTTTAAAACACAGACAAAAGAGAAGACAGCTCACAGTCAGACTGGGAAAGTCCTAGGAAAAGCTTTTGAAACGTGAGGATAGAGGCAGATGTTACAGATCTTGGTGCTACAGACACTGAAGGGGATTTGAATTAACACGACATCAGCACGTAAGGAGATTGCACACAAATTTAAACAAACAAATAAAAACCTAAATTATAAAGTAAAATCAACTGAAATCCTAAGGCGAGAAACCACGAGCTGGCAAAAGGAACAGGAAGATTGCACTTGACCAGAACAATTTAAAAAATATATTTCAAAATGCTTGGTTGCTTGAGTCCAACCACACACTTATATTACAATAATGATCCACCACTTCGTGCGTAAACCACTCAGGAAGGCTTGGGAACTGCTCAAAAACACACGCAAAAAATATTTGAATACCCTTGGTGGGTAATATTGATCTTGTTATCCTCTAAGGCTATCTCAAAAACTGGAAAGAACCACCTCATAATTAAATCATAACTCCTGGTTGAAACATTGGCGTGTTGGTTATTTAACAAACCACCGATCCATAGGCATGGGTGGGACACACCTCATCAAACCTTCCCTGTTTGAAAGCTGGGTGTTTCAGCTGAGCTGGGTGTTTCAGTGGTGTCTGTCTCCATAGTCAATAAAAACAAAATTGTTGCGTTTCGAGCGTGATGCCAATTCTGGTAAGGTAAGCAGCTGAGACAGGGTGAATTGTCTTGTAGAAATTCTTGTCCCTCCCCACTAAGTATTGGGGAAGGTTGAGTAATTTCCAGTGACAAGTCACTTGAGATCTGAGCAGTCAAAATCGGGCTCTGCAGCAGTACGCACTCTGCAGGTGATGTTTTGCTAGTCAGCAAAGAAAGAGAGAGGAAAAAAAAAATAATCTGTTTTTGCAGTAACTATTCTTCAGAAAATTCCCTCGCTTTTCCTGCCACTTACCCAATAAATCTCAGAAGGAAGCACTCAAAAATTGTTTCTATAACATCCTCCACCAAAACTTTGGTTAATTTGTGAGATGAAGGGCAAAATATACTCTATCATCTGAACAAAAAGAAAGATACAGACCGAACAAATTGCAGTGGTGGACAGAAGGATTTAATATCACAAAAAACCTGAGAAATTAGCAGCTGCTTCGCCACTGTCTTGTCTTATGTCCTCCTTCAGAGCTGTGCAATGTCAATAAAGGTGAAAAATAAGGAAAAAAATACTTAAATCCCTTCAGAGAAAACTTTTGCCTTTGTTTTAAGCACAGTTTCAGGTAATAAAATGATATATTTTCTGCTGGTCTTCCCAAGCAGCAAGAAAAATTCAGGATTTTCTGAATCAAAAACCATTAGACAATGTCTGTGATTACCATCGGTACGGGACCTCTCGTATTTTGCAGCGGTGGGTGGGAAAAGGATCAAAAGGTGTCTTTCACCTCACTGAACATTTCATTGCAAAATGTGAGTAGATTAGATTATAGCCTAGATCTAAAGCACTTAAATACAAACATGTGTACGACAGCAGGTTATAGCTCTGATTAAAATCATTACGGGAAGTTGATGAAGGAAGCGCTAAATAATTAGAACCAGTTTAATTCCTCCTGCAATGCCAGTGAGGAGGGTGGGATGATACCAGCGATGAAGCGGGTCAATTAGGCTTCAAGATGAAAGAGAGCTGGGAGCTGGAATGTGCATATCACGCTCTTCGGAGATTTAGGGTGATTTTGCAAACAGCAAGCGAAAACAGTTTCGTCACTTTGGGAAGTTCTATGCTCTTCAAATTTGGGCTGGTTGGTGATTATGACTTCATGGGTGCAGCATGCCTCAGGCCCCCCAGGCAATCTGGAGCACGGTATAAAAGGAGAGAGCGAGCAGATCTCTTCCATCTCCCTCTTCTGCGTACTCTCCTCTACGTCGGGTAAGTCTGATGCCATTTCATTTCTTTCTAAATGCCAGAATGCCTTTGCACTGGAGCTTAGAAGACTGTTCGCTACTATTACGTTAGAGTGTGTAGGGTTATTTTTTTATCTTTATTTTATATTCTTTGTATTCTTCCCCCCCGTTTTTTAGTATGTTCACCAGCTGTGTTACTGGCAGGCTTTAGGAGTCAAGACCAGGGTTTGAGACATTTATTTTGCTGTATTTTATGTTTGGGCATTCTTGTACTGTTAACAGATTGAATAGGATATATTTACTTATTACATCGAGTACATGAATCTCTCCTCAGACTCAAATGCTTTGGGGGTTTTACCAGAGGGATTACAAAGATTAAGGGAGTGTAGAACTAAAAGCGAACTGAAATTATGTTACCCCAAAGAGCTTAAAAAGAAACAGGGGCAAGGAGAGGAGAACGAAACGTGGGTAAAGCAGTGTTGAGTTCTTGACTCCATCCCATGTCTCCCAAGTCAAACCCTGCTTCCTTCCCATTCGGTGTAATGAGGACATCAGCTCTGGTGCAGCTCCTGCAGCTCCTGGCGTTCAACTCACATTCACCAGGGAGGAGCACTGGTGTTTTAGTAAAAAATGTGGCGCTGATACTCTGTTCCTCTAGGAAGGAATGCTAATTAAAAAAAAAAAAAAAAGGTAGCAGCAATTTCAGAAGGCTTGGCAGATGTGACCAGTGCAGGGATTACTGGATGGGGAAGATCAGGGCAAAGCTGATTGACAGGAAAGTTTGTGAACAGCGTCATCAATTTTGCTCATGCATCTAGTGATCATTCTGCCTGTTCCCCAACAACTCAGCACCAAACCTTGACCTGTTGTTCCAGTAGACTTTGTGCTTTGTTCTTGCTCTGTTCTGTGTTTTGTGTTTCAGAATCACCTTCATCTCTGCAAAGATGTCTTGCTACGACCTGTGCCCCACCACCACCAACATCGCCTGCCCCCAGCCCATCGCTAACAGCTGCAATGACCAGTGTGTCCGCCAGTGCCCCGACTCCACAGCCCTGATCCAGCCACCACCTGTCGTCGTCACCTTCCCTGGCCCCATCCTCAGCTCCTTCCCCCAGCAAGCTGTGGTGGGCTCCTCTGGAGCACCTGCCTTTGGGGGCAACCTGGGGCTGGGTGGCCTCTACAGCTCTGGAAACCTCTATGGTTATGGAGGCTCTTTGGGATATGGGGCCCAGTACGGATACGGGAGTTCAGCCCTCTCCACGCTTGGCAGCGGGTACTGCAGCCCGTACTCCTCCCGCCGGTACAGCCGGCTCCTCCGCAGCAGCTGTGGGCCCTGCTAAAGGTGGCAGAGAGGTCTCAGAAGACCCAAACACGGAGCAATGAGGTTGGGGGTTCAGCACTTCCGCAGCCCTGGAATGGAGCTACTGGCACTCAGCATTTCTGATCTTTCTCCTACTTTTGGTTTTACCCTTCAGTTTCTAGTTTGTGGTTTGCTATTTTTGCCTGTTCTGGCTTTCCCATTTTTTTTTAACCATCGTGGAGGGAACAACCTATTCAATACGGACATCGCTCATCATGACGAGTATCTTCATCATCAGTTGCACAACAGACAGAAGAAAGCCAGCTGAGGACAGCAAAATCTCTGAGCAGGACATTTGTTGAACATTCTATGAAATTGTCTGGAAACAGATTTTTCGTATTCTGTGATATCTTGCTTTGCAAACATAGGCATTTCTTTCTCATTAAAATTTTGTTGCATCACACAGCAGCCTTCTGGTTTCCCTTCCTCCCTTCATCCACAGCCTGTCCTGGGTGGTATCTTCCCGTGGGCAGGACCAGGTTGCTAACTGAGCTGTAGTACTGCAGAACGTTTCAGCACAGGTTGAATTTACACGGCATCACAAACATTTCTGTAATTACATTCCTGAGTGGCAGCTTTCCATCCTCTGAAGATATGAAAAGTTTAAAATCACACAGTATCTTAACTCCTGTCATTTAAACATTATTTCAGTGAGGTCTTGCCGTAAGCAGCCAAACAGAGAATTGTGGGCTTTCATGTCGAGCCCAGCAGGACCACAAATGCCATGAAGGCAGTGCCAAGCAGAGTACTTTCCGGATATAAATTTGTGCCTATAAATTCACGGATACAATGCTCGATCTACAGCATTGACATTGCCCAGCAATGCTTAAACCCCAGCCATCCCAAGCAGCTAATACACAGCTCTTATTCCTCCTTGCAGTCGTCAGCCTGTCCACCCCAGTAAGAGAGAGGAATAACCCCTGTTTCCTCTAACAAATAACTGTAGTACAGCAACTATCAGGAGCAGCAGAGACTCACTGCTTCTAAGCTTCTAGTAACAATTCAAATTGTAACAGAGCTGCAAACGAGCCATGTGTTGTGCAAACAAAGAATAAAGCCAAACCCTGCCCTCAAGTGCTTTCAGAGTGAATAGGCAAGAAAAGCAAAGCACCAGCACCATTGCTCTTTTCGCTTTTTTTGCAGATAAGCATCTTTTGCAGAGTTTGAAAGGTCCTGTCTTCCACACTGATAAAAACACCAGGAAATATTTTCCCCCATTGACAAATGAATTTCTTGTCAAAGCCCAGAACGGAATTCCTCTCTCCAATATCCCACCTAACAATTGACATACAGTCTCTGCTTCCAGTTTTCTATTCCATTGGCTATCTTGGTTTGCTTTTTACTCTTACTCTCACTCTCACCTTCTTTAAGAAAAGAGGAAAATAGCAACGGACAAGGAGCACACAGTGGAATACTCCTATCACTAGACCAGGTTGCTTAAAGTTGCATCCGACCTGACCTCAAACACTTCCAAAAAAATCATCTATCTAAGGATTCAAGACAGGGCTTATTATAGAATTTTTTTTTCTAAGTAAAAAAGAAGAATGAGGCTAAAAAAAGATTCCTTTCTTCAGGTTTCTCTCAAAGCACCTTTTATTTAAAACTTCTGAAACATTCAAGTTCAGGTCCTCCAACTAAAAAACAGACTGCAAGCAGTCACTTAGTTAATTCCTCTGGAACCAAGCCCTGGAAGGAAGCTGGCATTGAGCAGGGCATATTTCTGTTTCTGTTATGTTGAGCCATTGCGCCTGCAGGCTGTTTACCCACGGTGTGATTCCGAACCACATAAAAAACCATTAGCCTCGAGCAGTGACTAAATATTCAGCTAGTCCACCTATTTAAATCAAACATGAAAGGCTTAACTCCCACGGGTATCTGTCTTGAACGGTAATTTAGCGTGAAGGGAGGACATATTCTTCAGGCTGTGTTTACAACATCTTTATGAATCAACTTCTGATTGCATCTCCTTTACCAATAGGGTTTCCTTGTACCAGGACATAAGCACATGCTCAGAGCACGTGTAGACAAGAGAGGAGAGTGTAGTGACCTCTATAGTTCAAGATCAGACAGTGTAATTTCATTTATGGTTGCTTCCTGTCCTTTGTACTCCTTGTTTCACCGACAGGAGGGACAGGACTCTGAGTTACTGGTGCTGTCAACAGTTTGGACTTCCAATGGCTGACCAAGGACCGTGGAAGACCTCACAGTCAGATGTTGTCCCATGTTTCAGAGGCCAACAAAACATCAGAATCTCAGCACTGCTTCCAGGTTATTATGATAAACAGGAGCTGGTGTTATTCCCATCCCGTATCTGCCCAGGGTGTGACCTGAGATGCGTTGGGTCCACCAGTGAAATGAGTTCTCTTACCTTCTGCTGTGTTCATCAGTGATTGCTGATGGTCAGGAGCAGTACAAGAAACCTGTCCTTCGGTGTCTGCTTTGGTCTAAGACCTTAACAAGTTCCAAACTTACTTGTAAAGGTTACAAAACATGTTTATCCAGCATGAAGTCGCTCTTGTGCAGAAGGCAGTCATTATGCTCCCTTCTGCTTAAAGGACCTGGTAACGCTCCAATTTTAGGTGTTGAATATAAACAAAAAATGGTGGACAAAAAAAAAAAAAAAAAAGGACAAGAAAGCTCAAAATTTTGATGCAGAACAATTTAATGAGAAAGTAAGATGTAGAAGATCTTAGGGAGAATGAAAAATATAAGGAAAATATTGCCAGGATCTCATTAAAGGCTGCAAGCAAAGAATTGCTCCAGGGCTACGCATTCCACATGTTTCTTTTTCATGGTATGGGAAGACTTACACAATCTCGTCCCACTTTCAGTCAAAGATCATTGATATGACTAATTCAAGGTCATTAGCAGCAGAAGCCACGGGAAAGAATAGTCAGAAAATTAAACTAAATCATTAACTTGGGCATGACATGTGTGATCTTCAGAGACGCACAGTTCATGCTCCAGGAAAGCAATGCCAGTGACAGAGATCATGGAGGCACATCCTCTTCTGTGTTGAGTGATTGCTCCTTATTCACTGCAGATTTAACACGGTCTGCAGCTCCCAAAACCATAACCACTGGATCTGTAGGAGGAATATGACCTCCCATAATTGTACAAGCTCCTAGAGCCATAGGAGCCACTGGAACCCAGAGAGCTCATGGATCCATACAAGCTCCCAGTGCTGGATGGTGCTGAGCTGCCCACGAAGCTCTCCTGAGGGCAGGAGCTGAGAATGGGTCCTGGGAAGGTCATGACCACGGGTGGTGGGTAGATCACAGCTCTGGAATCACCACAGGATGTAACACAGGGCTGGCTCCAGGCATTTGCAATTGGCTGCGGGCAGGTCACTTCGCAGGGTGCGAGGCAGCGGGAGCTGATCATCTGTCTGTAGGAAGACATCTTCTAGGAATGGAGAAAAATCTGAAACACACAAGACCGAGGCAACACAAAGCTGGAAGCTCAGACACCAATATAATGGAGAGTGTGCTTGGAAAAGAGAATGAAAGATGGCAAGAAGACCAGGAGGAGGCTGAAGATTTCAGTCTTGTCTCAGCAGCTGTGTCTCTTTTCTGATCTTCTCATGCCCTCCTCCTCTCCCCCAGAAAAATCTGTTTCTTTTGGCTCATAATTGTGGAGCTCAATTGATACATAAACACATCGTTAACAATCAAAGAAATTGTGTATTTGAACTTGATCTATCCCTCTATCCTTTACCATTTCTCCTTTCCACCATTCCTTTTTGAATCTGACTTCCTGTGACACTTGGCCATGTCTTTCATAAATAACTGCAGAAAAGAACAGAAGCACTGGCTGGCACCTATAGAGTAACACCCTGCTCTGCTTCTGCACCACCTGTAATCATTACAACTGTATGAGGCAAGTCATTGTTGTTCCAGCTTTAAGGAAGAGGTAACTGAGGCTGAGAAGTGAATGCAGTGCCCGGAGCCATTTGGTGAGGTAACAGGAGAGGTTGTTAATGACTGTGTTATTCCCTGATCTTTCGGATGCTACTGTTGGTGCCAGGGCTCCCATCAAATGAGCAGCAGCCACATCCCCGAGGAGCTCATAAAGAGAGTTTCCTTGGCAGAATATCCCACATTTGGGTGGGAAGGCGGTACCCGTGAGGTTTCCAGTATAATTAGGATTCCCATGAGTGTGGTCCCAGCTGCCCTGATAAAGACAACTGAGGTGACAGGTGACTGTGGCAGAACTAGGAGCTGTACATATTTCGTGGAGTCCTTTTCTTTAATCCAAAGATCACTTGATCACTCATAAAATCAATTTGCATCTCCTCTTGATCTCTATCCTGCCTTACTAAAACCCATAAAACAAAAGGTTGGGAGTAAAGAATAGGGATCAAGTCCTGACCATAACAGGTACCTAATGTAACGCATGATAGGCTTCAAATTAATTCAGAAATAATTGCAAACAACAGGAGAAAACATTATTGTTAGTGGTGGCTTCCTAGTTCAGTCTGAGACTGAGCGTTAGCTTTTTTTGTTAGCCACCATTACTAGTCAATGTGAAAAAAATAAGACAGATTCATAAAGGCAGGATGGTCAGGCTAGAGGAAACAGGAATTTGCTAAATCTCACTGTAGAGTTTGTATATCCCAAACTTTCAACTGCTCTGAAAACTCTTTTCCTGCCTTCCAGCCTGCCACTCAATAAGTAGGAAGCATCAAACATTTCACACATTTCTAAGAATCACGGTTTTGTTTCGGTTAAAATCCCACATTGCTACAGCGACATCACAGCAGCAACCGCGCCAGGCTCAGACTTACCCCTTCACAGCAAAGAACAAGTCAGGAGAAATGGTTAAAGCCACGCAGAACTGTCAGTGCTTTTATATCTTTTCCTAGGCAAGCAGGAGGATAGGAAGCATTCTTCATGGATGATGTTCTGACACATTATCAAACAAAAATTCACTCCACCTGACACTGCCCAAGATAATGCAACTGTTTTGCTCAGTGATGGTGATTAATATTGTGTTCTTGTCATTACTCTGGCAGAGTAATTATTTTTTTATTGCTTTTTCCTATTTCTCCAATTGCCTCATGTAGCAAAGATTGCTCAGAAGTTTATCCATACACACAAGATGCTGACGTACCTGGGATACTACCCCACTTTTCCAAATCATGCTCCAGTAAGGGGGCATTGTGCAATTTATCCCATCACACCCATGCACGTTCATTCTTGTGACTCTGCTATGAGGCACGTTAGACTCCATAGGTACCTTCCTCTGGGGTTTGGAAATGGGAAGCATTTGTTCCAGTCCTCGTGGCCAAGAAACAAACACCAAGCAGATGTCCCGCTTCAAGCTCTAAAGTACAGGTGGAGCAACCTGTCAGCAGGGAGCTGCTGTTATCCAGCCCTGGCTGGGCTCACTCCTGGGGGTGGGCATCACAAGCCTCAGACAATGAGAAATTCATGTCCAGCTTTCATTGCCAGGGACTCCATGGGATCATTGCTAAAGATCTCAGGGCTCCTGAGTGATGAAGGATTCATGGTTTGGGGTGAAAGAGGTCAAGGAGTGAAGCTGTGCATCACCCCAGGAAAACCTCCAAGTGCTGTTTCAGCTGATGCAGAAGATTGGCTGCTTGCTTCAGCAGATTTATTCCTCAGATGCAGTACCCTGCCTTCAGTTCTTACTGATAAAATTATTTTCGACATGGCCTATCCCTTTTGTGTGTCCACGGTGATATAATGCACACTTTTTTAACCTCAAGAAGATGAGTTCTTCCCCTCTAAAATCCATCCCCTTTTGGGGACTTCACAGTTGAATGCCCGATTTTGAGTAACCTTGAGACCTCTGTTCCAAAACGTTGATTTTATTCCACCTTGTCCATCATTATTTGGCAACTGTTATCGATAGCTCAGTGTGACACTCTACAGGTGACCCATGCATGAAGGCTGAGGAGGCTTTTTTTTTATTTCCAAGGCCACCTTGGGATTTACCTCAGTGTTGTTTCCTTCCAACGCCTGTGGAGACACCCTTTAAACGGCTGAGAGTTTAAGGTAGAGGATTCATATAAACAAGAAACAGGAATAGAAACAAAGGGAAGATGATGATGTAGGGAAATGACCAACCCCTTCTGCTCCTTCTGCCCGAACCACACCTGGTTTCATTTTGCCTGGAAGCGGGTGATGACAACGATGACAGAATCTGTAGATGAATCACACAGTTCTTGGAGATACATCCCTCTTCTAACCATCCTGCCCTCCCGAACGGGCAACAGAAGCTACACACCAGTACCAACGCTGCTGACATCCAAATCTGCTTCTTTTGACTCATGATGCTCAGGGTTACAGCCACGTGCTTTACTTGTACAATTTCCCAGACACACAAAACGGCATTTGGATCCCCATCTTAATGTCGTTTCCCAAGTTTCACGCACTTTACTGACTTAAACCATTCACAGCCATTTTCCGCGGTGCAAATGCAGTATAGTAAAATATTTAGCAACAAATAGCTCTATGAAAAGCAAAACTAGCATGACATAGGGACTGGTTTTGCACCGATTCCTCGTGCGTCAAATCGCAGTACTGCTGTGACACACACAGATCCCTTGTATGTGAGCAACCATCAAACCCATTTACTAAATTAGCAAATTTAACATTATTATAATAGCACCAAAAAAAGACATTCAAATGTATCTGCAAAAACTTCCATGAACCAATTTTGGATTATTTCTTTACAACTGAAAACTATTTCTGGCTGGCTTGGATGACTACCACAATCAAGAATAGCAAAGGGACATCCTTAATTTCAGCTTTTAATTGAAACCTAAACTCTGCTCGTTATGCCCACGTATTTCTGTGCAATTCTTCCAAGGCCACGGTAAATGGCTTTAGAGTCATCCATCTAAGAGCGCGCATCTCACACAGTGTGGGTGGAATTTGCCTCATCTGGTAACACAGGACACCCAGGTTGTACCGACATGTCTACTACACCCTAGGAGGAGTCCAACAACAGCACACGGAGTGGGTGAGCCATCTGGGAGAAGGAGAATGCAATGTAAAAGGAGGAACTGCCAACAAGGAGCGGGTGGGTAGCACTTTATGTTTGAGAAACAGGATTTCTAAGTTCTTAAAGAATAATATTTACGCCTTGGCATGACTATACTTCAAGTCAAAAAGCCTGACTCGTTGATGTGGACTCTGTTGCTGGAACAGCCACAAAAGCTAGCTGGGACTGTAAGATAACCATTCATAGGGATAACACAAGACTCAGCACTGCGCTCTTGTGGCTCAGCCGAGAGCGTGACTCAAGCTGAGTAAATCAGAGTTATCTCAGACACCTCCAGACTAGGTGAATTCAAGTCTGGAAACTGAAGCGCTGGTATATCCTCCACTTGTCTAGAAAATTGTGATGCTGTTTCCAGATCAGAATTACTGACGCGTTTTTGGGACCTCCTGAGATGGCATAGCTGCCAAGATGAAAGTGGCTCTATGTTCATTATTATGTTTTAACCCCAGATATGTTGTCACCTCCTTCTATGCCTTGGTGCACTGTATCAGACCTGCCGTGTGTAGCTGGGATGAGGAAAAAAGGCAGATGGGGTAAATTTCCTATCTTTATTCCAAGCACAAGCCCTACACTGCTACAGCTCACTATCAGCAGGGATTTAGAGTAAAAAAAAACCAAACAAACCAGCCCACAGTGCATTGCACTGATTGTGATACTGAGCAGTGCTTGAAAAATACCGGCTACGTGGAGCAATTGTGTAAATAAGGAAGTTTACCATCATTTCATCATTTTTGTAACATTGGTAAAATCAGCAAAACACTGCAGGAAGCGAAACTGTTTCAAGTTTAAGGAAGAAAGAAGAGGGTGTTGGAAGAAACTGATAATTGTCCAAAGATGAATAAAACAATCATAGAAGCCTGGGGAGTGATGTATGTTGTTGGGTTTTGTAACAAAATAAACCTGAAACACAAAGGATGTCTCACTCCCCCCAGGCAATCCTGGAGATGGTATATAAGCGCTTTTGGCTCAGAAGTCCTCAGATCACAGGTTCTCGCTTCTCATCCCCGTTGATCCGAGTAAGTCTGATCCCTTTGCTATCTTTCTTAGCTTTAGGTATGGTGGGTTTCTGATATTTTCAACCAATCTCTGAACTGCGACAGTGTCCATGCCTAGGTTGGTGTGAGGATCTTTCCCTTGATATTCTCCCTGTCAGATCTCTCCTAGCCGTGGTGGAACTGCACAACAGGTCAGGGGGACTCAGCCAAGACGGGGCTCGGTCCCGGTGTTTTCACCCTCAACCTCAGGGTGAACTGACCGGTGCATCAGGGCACAGCTTCTCAGCTGGCTTTGGCAGCCCTCAGTGTGTTGAGAGCCTGGGAGGGAGGAAGGAGGGCAGGGAAAGAGGAAGAAGAAACCCTGAAGCCTTAGCAGAGCACCTCTGCACAGCACAGCCTGTGCCCTCCCTGCTGCTGGGGAGGCGGAGGAGGTGATCTGTGTGGTGGGTGGTGGGCAGTGGGTTGACCCAGACTCCCTGACATTTTGCAGGTTGACCTCCCTGCCCAAAGGATGTCCTCCTCCAGCCAGCAGCTCAGCTCCCGCTGCTTCCAGCCCTGCGAGGTGACCTGCCCGCAGCCCTACGCCGAAGCCTGGAGCCAGCCCTGCATCACCTCCTGCGGGGACTCCCATGCCGTGGTCTACCCACCCCCCGTGGTCATCACCTTCCCAGGCCCCATCCTCAGCTCCTGCCCTCAGGAGAGCTTCGTGGGCAGCTCGTCCCCAGTGGGGCTGAGCCAACCAAGGGGCTTGCAGGGGTCCCTCATCTACGGGGACTACTTGTCCTCCTCCTCTTCCTCATCCAGCCAGCTCTGGAGCCAGCGTTACAGGAGCTGCAGGCCATGCTAAGCACAGCAGAAGGTGTGAACGGCAGGAGAAACGGCAGAAGAACTGACGGCAAGACCTAGATGTGCAGCTGAGCTGAGGAGCACGGCTCTCTGAAGCACCGGGGAGGGAATTGATCTTCTGCTTGCCTTTCTGATGCTCTATTTGCTTTTAATGTCAGTATTCTCAAAATGTGTCTTTTCCATTCTGAGAAACCAAATTAACGATTACGCATATGTCTAATAAGAAAGATCCATAGATATCACCGCACAGTAGGATTTGTCCAATCCATTCAAAATTTGAAAGAAGGAGGAAGACCAATGTGCTGGAAATAAATCAGGCTGATGCAGTTTACTAAATTGGCCCTTTTTTAGGACACTGAAGTCCATCTTGAATTTTTCCTTTACTATGCTTAAAATGTACACTTTTTGCTCCTAATAAACACGATTGCATTCATCTGTTTGCTTTCTTCTCTGTTTTGGGGTGATACAGCCTCTGCAAACCAATTGAGCCAAACTATCCCCTTATCTTAGGGATCTGTAGGTGAGCATTAAGCTCTCACAGGCAGTGTTTGTACAGTACCTAGAGATTCATTCATCAGGAAACCCTGCTTGCAGAGCTTGCTGGTGTGCCCAGTTTAATCTTTACAAGGAATCAGGTGTGAGACAACTGCCCAACCCTTAGATAAAATTTTCAACACCGTGTCAAGTACTAAACAGCCACTGCAAAAGTATTTTAATAGCTCACCCCTACTTCCCCTGCCTTATATAACCTCACATACCGTAGAGAAATAAAAAGAAATATTAAGTTATGCTATAATTCTGTATAACACAAAGAAGTAAAGAGAAACTATTAGACAGTGCACAGCAGTAGAGAGAACTTCCCAGAAACACTGAGAGACAGAAAATTAACTGGTGACGAAACTCCAGTCTGAGCTATAGGAAACTTGAACCCCCTTCCCTGCTCTGTGCTTTCATACCTGGCTTTCTGAGACCATAAAACTGCCTCAGCTGGGATCATAAACACCCGGGAGCACGTACCTTTTGTCATCTTAACTCCTTCTCCCTGTGCAGAGTAAAGGAGCCTCCTGGCAGAATCCTAAGAAGCAGGGAAGCAGAAATTAGAGGCTGAAGAAGGTCTGCAGAGTCACACTCCAGAGAGCAACTTAGATGACCAGAAGAAGACTGCATTAAAGGAAAGCAGAGCCAGAGAGTTCTCAATAAATAGGGAGCAGAGACCCAGCAGTCCTCAGGGACCAGCTGGAAGCCATAAAAAAACTGATTCTAGAGCAATCAGCCAAATAGCCCCTTGGCTGTTGCTCATGATGACATGAACCCTATTCAGCAGAGTATTGCACAGCACCTGGCCTTTCCTCTCGCTGCAATTCCCGATCTGAACTGTTGTACCGTGTTTAAAGTATAAGTAAACGTAGAGGATTTAATGAGTATTAAAGATACAGCCAACTACGCTGTTCTGTGGACAGATGAATTTGCCTGTGCTCTATGCTGCAGCAGGCATGCTCACCTAGCTGCTACTGTCCAGGAAGTGTCTTGGGCTCTCTTCTTGTGTGTGTCTGGGCATTAAAATAATAGTAAACCTTCCTTCCATTCCCTGCATTGTTTTCTGTCTTCAGTAGCTTTCTAGCAAACTGGTGCAGTACAAGGTCTAAAGCGGGCACACAACACGGGAAAACCCACTGCTGAGCGGAGAACTAGTGTGGTGGGTTCGAGTGGTTAGGGTCTTCACTCCCCTAAGCCCACTGCAGGGCTTAACTAGTGTGGACACACCAACGCTCTGCACAGGAGGTTCTCTTAATCCTGTTATTTCATAAAAACAGACAGAAAGCAAAACCAGAACATTAAATTTATGATGCAGCGTGATTTTTAATGGGTGGTAGAGGAGGAAAGTTTACAGAAGCAAAACATGATCATACAGAAAATGAGACATTTGAGATTTTTACAAATCAGGTTTCTTCTTTCAGGAAGCTTCATTTCAAGCAGAGTGTTTGGTTTTTTTTTTTCTTTTGCAGATATAAGTTTGACGGTGCAGTTCAGTTTTCATCCACTAAGAGAAACTTGATAGGCATCAGGCAGTGTCACGTGGGAGAAATCACAGTATACAAACATTTTCATTATGCTTCTTGAATAACATTATTAGGTTGAAGGTAGAAGGAGTATTAATGCATTTGAAAATTTGGACCATGCGAAGAATGGAAGAACACATAATTAAGAAGTACATAAGCGGGTATGAGAACAAATACAACATAAAATGTTAGCATGGGTCAGCCTTTGCATGTCATCATCTTAAAAACCCGTTTTACTCTTGAGTTTGGACCTTGCATTCAGTATCCTCACTGCTCTTGGAGTAAGTATACTCCTGCTGGGCTTTGCAGGGCTCACACCTTCTAGAGCGGTAACTGCTGAACCTCTGAGAGCAATAAGGGTATGAGAACTTGCTTCCCTGTGATGCCCCGTAAGCAAAAGAGCCTCTGTAGCCATAAGATCCCCCATAGCCAAGTGAGCTCCCGATGGCCACCGGTGCTGAGGACCCCACTACACTTTCCTGAGGGCAGGAGCTGAGAATTGGCCCGGGAAAAGTGATGACAACAGGGGGTGGGTAGACCACTGCTCTGGAGTCACCACACGACGTGACACATGGCTCGTTCCAGGCATCGGCGATGGGCTGAGGACAGGCCACCTCGCAGGGTGTGTAGCACTGGTAGCTGCAGAGCTGTCTGTAGGAGGACATGGTTCAGCAGTGGAAGTGGATCTGAAACACAGAAAGATAGAGGACTACGTGTAAAACGATTCAGTGGTAGGTCAGAGATCTTTGTTGAGGCTCTCAGACATGTTTGATGAGGAAGATTCCCCCTTGAGTAGCTTCCTGACCAGAGCTGATGATGAAGCTATTCCACCCTTCAGTCCCCATGCTTGAGTCACATTTATCTTCTGTCCTTGCCAGTCTCCCAACTCTTCCTAACCTTCCTGCATACATCAAGCCAGCTACACTTTCGACATGTGTATCTATCTATATCCCAAACAACTCCATCGTGAGCGGTGTTTGCTTCCGTTGTGTTCTCTTGTAAAGCAGCACAAACACGTCTGTACTTCATGAGACTAATGGTCATCTCACCTAGCTCCCTCAGTAGTTAACCTGTAGGACAGGATGTACGGCCATGCCTGGAGCGGTTGTTCCTCTGGTTGTATCTACCCAGTTCCAGCAGTCAGTAGTTTAGGACTACCAACCTGTAAACCTTTGATAAAATTGTTGGTTCTACAGCAAGGGAAGTAGACATTCCTACACCAGTTCAACACAGGAATATTCAAAGGCATGACCTAAGTTGTGTTAGAAATGGATCCTTTTGTCAAGCTAATGAAGTGATGAGGTAATTCCAAATTAAAAAATAATAAGCATTACAGCAATAGAAATTTAGGACCGCCTATTAGACAGAGCTCCAAAACTGAGCTTCTCCTTCTACCAAAGCTAAAATGAGGCTGCAGCTGATTTCTATTCTAGCTTTAGGAACTAGAAGTCACAAATCCTTGAAGCATATAGCAAGGGCTGCGGTAGTCCTTCAAGAAGCTGGATAACCACCGCCAAGCTCTCTGCAAAATCAGTGAGCTGCTTTTACAGAGAGGCTGGACCTGTCAATGCCATGGCAGTCGTTTGTGTAGGATTCAGTTAGAATTATCATTAAAAGAGCACATCAAAAAGGCACAAAGAATTAAAAACTTACTTAAGTCCCAGAGAAGAAGTCAGGAGAAGCTGTTGGGAGAGATGTGAGCAGCCCGTGCTTTTATATTGCTTCTCGGATAGCCTGGAGGATCTGAGACACCCTTTGCACATGAGGTTTGATTAGATTCGGGACAGAAGCGGTTACACATAGCACCTCACAGCATATAATCATTTTGCTCACTCTTAGCAGTTATTAGGCAATTCCCAGCTTCCCCTTTACACCTTACTACGTCATCCCTCTCTAAATGGTTTAATCACGTTCCGATTCACCAGATTTCAGCCTCTCGGAAACAGTAACCAGGCTTTACCCTTCTGCAGTAATGAGAGATAGTTCAGTTAAGATAAAACCATCAGATTTTTTGATTAACCTTTTACTTAAAATCCATACTCTGGTCAGAAGAATCAGAAGCAATTCAGGGGTGTTGGGTGAGCATAGGCGTGTGTTAATCTCTGTTGCTGATTTCACCAAAATATTTGAGGGAAATGTAGGGTAGAAAAATAAACAGCCAAGAACAAAACAAAACCAGAATTAGCACACAGCAGGGAGCGGATGGAGGCACAGACTGCTGGGATTTTGAACGGTTTGCTTTGCTCTTTTCTTACTTCTGGCTTCATCCTGAAATAATTTCTTGATCTCTTAAGTGATCCTTGTGGATTTAATGGCGACAGAACATCTGCCATGAGGGAGACCCAGTGCACGCAATGCTTGGCTGCATCAGTAGCTTTTCCTTCAGATGCGACGCTTCTCTAAAATTGTATGACCCTGTATTTTTCCTTTCATGATTATTTTATTTCTTCTAGATGAAAATGGACTTTTTACCTTTCCTCTGGCCTGGGAGGGGTGGACCTGCTGCTGAACCTGAAACCCACCCAAATTCAAACAATAATGATGGCAGGAATAGGCACACCTGTATTTCCCTTCCCAGCTCTCCCTCTGAATCAGAAACTGATACGAAGACAAACACTTTGCCATGATGTCTCAACTGTCTTTCCTGTAACAACCACCCAATAGACCACAGGGGTGTTGTGAAAATGCCGTCTTTTGAAGTGAGAGCTGCATTCCTAACCAAGTAGTCTCCAACCGGGGGAAGACACGCCTGCAACCACCCAGCAGCTGGCTTTGAACAGGGCAAGGTGCCAGCAAGACCAAGCTCAGAGAGCTTCCCAGTGGGATTCATTCCATGGCTGATGTCCAAAAGATACAGGTGTGTGTCCCACTTGGCGGTGTTTTCCTACCCATCACAATGACACGTATACCCCAGGATATTGCCCTGGGTGTGTTTAGACTCACGTACTCCAGGGCTTTCAGGAGGTGGACAAACATCACCCATGGGATAGGAGGCAGAAGGAACAAAATAAATCTGAAACAGTTATGTTTTAGAGTGCTGATTGCACAACCTTAATTTCCTGTAAATGAGTTTTTCTTCTGGGTTGTATAGGCAGTGATTTTTCTTCCCATTATGTCTTGGAGCTGGACAATCTCCTATTTTTATATAATTCTCCAAGCAATGGACTTTGATGCAGTGTCATAGTACAGGAGATAAAAGAATGAAGATGTGGCGTGCAATGCTTCTCTCAACACTCCCACTGAATAAACAAGTGTGGCTGAGTGCATTATTTAACCTCAGTCTTTTAATAATCCCATCCAGAAATCAACAATAGAAATTACCCAATTGGCTTGGGTGTTGTACAAATGAGTAGCTGTGTATAAAGCAGTGGAAAAAAACAAGGATTTTGTGTTCTCTTGAGACATAAAAAGAAAAGACTGAGATTGAGAAATAAGGATGTGAGAGTTAAAATGGGCAGCAACTAAACTGGCACGGTCACAAAGAAAATGTGATTTCCAGGGAAGGAGTTAAGAGAGACTTGAGAGCATTTCAAGAGTCTGAGGAGGAAGACTACTGGGTGAAGACCAAGAAAAGAAGATAATGATTCAGAAGTGCCTGGCTTGGAGGAGAAGTAGTGGGCACAGATCAGACACCATCTGGTGACTGCTTTCCTTTTAGAAGGGAGACTGGTCATTCCTAGCTCAGGAGACCTCTGCCAGGTGTAGACCTGCTCTCCTAAAGATGCTGAGCCCGCAAGGCGTGTGCTGAAACCAGAAAATACAGATTTATTATTTCCCATTCCTCACTGCTCTGTCACTCTACCGTAGTCACTCTTGCAGCAGGAACTACGAGTTGGTCCTACAAGTTCCTCAGACCTTGAAGTGTTGTGGCAGCACGGGCATGTGTTACACAGTGTGTGTCTTAAAGGCTTGCAGATGGTCATTCTTCACAGTCATTTCCACAGGGTAGTATCCACCTTGTAAACTCAGAAATAAAAAAAAAAATTGTAGATGTCCAGATTATAGACACCCTTCACCACCCCGTATTCTTCCACCATCTCTTTGAGATTATTCTCTGACTCAAATGACCATTACCACTGTTTTGGCAACCTTGATTATAATCCCTCTGGCTTTTTAAGGGTTTAATTCCAAAGGTGTTTTGCAGGACCAAGGAGAACATGTTGCAGGACTTGGAGAGTTCAGTGTGAGGACTCCCTGCCAGGTCTAGCAGATCCTGGGGGTTTTGCTCATGAAAATTATTTCATTTAAACTGATCTCATGGATCACTGCGTACTTTGGGCACATACCATAGCCAAATTTTCATCTGATTTATTCTGCCTCCCAGTTAACCTTTCTCTTTCGCCGTTTCATGCTGTATTAAGCATTTTCCCCAGCAGGTAAAACACTCTGTGCAAGCCTGCGTAACACCCACACGAAATGGGAAATACTACCGATGATTTCTAGAAGAGGTGATTAAGACAGAGGCCAAATAATTTACCAAACATCTCTTGGCAATTAAGTGAGCCTCTGGGAGGAGGTCTCAGGCATGTCTTGTACTTGTTAATGTTATTATTTGTAATTACAATTCTATTATCTCTTAGCTTCTCTAAATGAGGTTGGCGCCCAGATACCATGAAAACAGAGAGCTGAGACAGTCGCTGCTGCCAGGAATCAATAAACCAAATAGTTTTGAGTATGGTGAAAGGAAGGATTACTATCCCCACTGGTGAGAGCTTCCTGCAGTGAGTGCAGAGCGCAGGTTGTCTTCACCCCAACCCACACAGGACAACGAGGGCATAATTCAGCTCTCCAGTTACTAAATGCTGTAAGCAATATTTTTGACAAATAAACCCTTTAAGATCACAAAATTTAAATCTAGGTGCAGGAGGACCCCAGCATTTGACCACTCCCTTTGATCTGTGGTCTCTTACATTGGATGAGGAGCTGGGTACAATTTTATAGTTGTACATTTATCACAAATTCATACAGATAGCTAGACCAGGATCCACTGCCTGAGAGCACCCAAAGCGATGTTTCAGGACAAAGGCATTGTCAGAAGTGGTACATTTTGGGATGAATTTTCCACCTCTTGAGGAAAGAGAGAGCGGGGATAAAAGGGGAGCAGAATGGTATCTTGCCAAGATTGATATAGAAGTCCCAGTTTCATGTCCCTTTGCAAAAGGTATGAAAACCTTTACACTAAGCATGACAAAAATCAATATATTATTTCCAAAAATAAAGTCTCTTTTGTCAAATCATCAATCCTCTGGTTTTCTGATCTGTTTCCGAGTTGTGTGCTTTGACGCACAGGTGGAAGGAGGAAATTAATTTCTGCAACGAGCAGAAACAAACAAAGGGTGAATACTGTCCCCATTCCGAGATTAGAGACTTCTGTAAACTGCAACATGGATGTGATACCATTCAACTAACAATTGCTTAACAGAAAACAATATGCAAAGAGTTCTCCACCCGTTGACGTGACAAATGCAGGAAAGTGTGTTTTGTAACTAGGAAGGACCGCATGCCCAACGCATGGCTCAGACCCTGGAGGTGCTCAGAGGAACCGTATAAAAGCGCTTGGAGCAGAGCGCTCTTCAAACCACTCTTCTCGGCTTCTCCTTGGTGGTGAACTGGGTAAGTCTGACTTCAGTTGAATCTGTTCTATGCATTTAAAAGCGTCTTTTTAATGAGTTTTAATGTATTTATGGCTGAGCGCTCGATATGTCTTTGCCTATTATTGGAAGAATGTAATTTTCCTAAAAGAAGATTCTGTAACTTCTTTCAGCTTGCAAGGCTTTGGAGGGCTTTGGGTGTTTCCATGGAGAGCATAGGACTTAAAAAGCAGCTTGCATGTTTCACAGAAAGAATGCTGGATGGTTTTGTCTCTGCCTGACAATTTTATCTATGCCTGGGAGTGCTTTGCACATGAAGACAATATTTTTATGGAGAGTTTTAAATAATTATTGCTAGGTTAATCTTCCACCTGTCCTTAACGAGGCTTTGCTGTCCTCTAACTGTTGTCTAGTCTTCATTAACTCTGCATATAAATTCCAATCACA
The DNA here is from genome assembly GCA_011057875.1 of Pterocles orientalis. NCBI lineage: Eukaryota > Metazoa > Chordata > Aves > Pterocliformes > Pteroclidae > Pterocles > Pterocles orientalis. The sequence goes on along the minus strand of WKFP01014927.1, from coordinate 156,457 downwards.
CTTTATAGCTAGCTATAGAAGAGTCACCTTCTGAATATTGCATGGTTTGAATAAATGGGGGCTCGCTTTTGCAAATGCACCTGCACTGTCGCTCCCGACCCAAGCTCTCCCCATCCTGTGTGTTTCAGGCTTACTTCCAGCCAGAAAGATGTCTTCCTACAGGCAGGTCTGCAACTACAACAGCTACTCACCCTGTGACGTGAGCTGCCCCGCACCATATGCGAACGCCTGGAACGAGCCCTGCATCACCTCCTGTGGTGACTCCCGTGCTGTGGTCTACCCACCGCCTGTGTCCATCGTCTTCCCAGGCCCCATCCTCAGCTCCTGCCCTCAGGAGAGCATCGTGGGCACCTCAGCCCCCCTGGAGATAGGCTGCTCCTTTGGCTATGGGAGCTCCTTTGGGTCCAGCACTTCTGTGGGTGGCAGGTTCTCCTACCCCTGCTATTCCCGCAGGTACACGACTTACAGTCGTGGGAGCTGTGGGCCCTGCTAAGCCACACAAGGATTCCCCAGGGAGCTGGACCCAGCAGCAAGCAGAGCAAAGTCCCGGTCCAAGAGTGAGCAGCGGGACACGGCTTTCAGAGGGGCAGTCATCTTACAAACCCCAGTTCCTGAAGAAGACAACCACATCCCCAGCAAACCCTGCAAGTGTATTCTGTACTCTCTGAATTGTCATGTTCAGCTGCTATGAAGTCCTTGTCCTGTTTCAATTAAAGTTTATATTGCATCACAATGTTTGCATTCTGGTTTCCTTTCCTCCTCGCCTTAAAACTGTTGGACAACGATGCTGAAATGATTCCTCATTTGAGACTCAGGCTCCTCTGGGTATTAAACAACAACAAAGGACAAAGTGTCCTGGGTGTGTGTCCACTCATCCACAAGACACAACAATCCCTTAAGTCTTTTGTAAGGATTTGTAGTGAAATATCAGACAAAACCAATGATAAATGGCATCAGACAGGGCCTGGAGCTAAAATGGTTTGTTCTAGAAATGAAGGGGAGAGCTGCTATTTGAGATCAGACTTCAGACCAGCCTAGCCTACTGCTTTCTCATTCCTAGATATTCTAGTTTTTTCTGTAACAAATATTCAGCACTCCAGTACATTCAGATCTCTAGCATCAAAGTACTTCTATACAAATAAAGTATACAGTATTTCCGTACAAAGGAGAGTGGAGAATTTACACTCCCATGTACTCAACAGAAAGTGTCTAAAACTCTCGTGGGTCTCTAAGTCCCACTTTCTCTCCCCAAATCCACATCCATGAAAGACTGCAACAGAGCGCTTACAGCAGGGGCTTGTTTATAGCAGACAGTTAGAGCAATTCTGAGAGTAACAAAGCTTTACACCCAAACAGAAAATGCAACAATCAAAAGAATAATCCCCATTAGACTTACATAGTCTGCTAAAGAGAGAAAGTTAGGAGACACAAATAAACAGCCTTGAGCTGCAAGTGCCTTTATACAATTCCCCCAAGTGCCTGGGGGCTAGAAGACCTCTTTGTCGGTGATTATCTCATTTACTTGCAAATCAGATGGTGTTGGTGATCATTCCTTCAGCTGGTGTAATTATCTTTCTCCAGGTGAGGTGTTAGTCCTGAGCCCCACACAGTGGGATATCTGCCTGACAATTGACTTTAGCTTCCTGATCACTAGTTGCAGCTGATAACACAAAACGTTTCTTTTCAAAGGCAAATTGCAAATTTCCTCATTAGATTTTGAAAACTTTGGCTTGAATTCCTTGTTTAGTGGTTTGAAGAAATCCAGATCCTCCAGCTGTAAGCAAAACTGGAGACTAAAGAAATCTCTGGGTTCTTTACTTCTATGCAGAATTACAATTTCTTAACACAATGAAATAAAAAGCAAAGTTACCACTGGAGAAGGAGGGCTTGTATAGTTTGCAGTGTATATGTTTAATTAGGAGAGCTTAATTTAGCACACTACAAGGCTGGTTTTCAATCTTCTCTTACACAACATAAACCCAGATTTGATGTAGGGTAATCCTCTTAGGTATCTTTTCAATTGATAGAGCAAATTTACATCATATAAAGACCAGAAGGTTCATATATTTAATGCTTTTTAAATTTTAGTATGGCAGAGAAAATTTATCTTCTATAGCAAAGACAATAACCTTAACCTGCAGAGCTATAAAAGTTCTGTTTAGGAGGGTGATAAGATCATGTTCTAAAGTGAAACTATTACTAACTGTCAAAACCTAAAACTGCAGCAACATGTCATTAATCTGATTACAGTAGAACTCTGTATCTACATGTTAATCACGCGGAGGCACTTTGAACTCCTTTATTCCGTGCAAAAAAATTAGAACAGCCCAGATAAGTGTTGCCTAGAGCTTCCTCATAACCGTACCACGTAATTTAAGCATAATCTGGGCCATAATCGCCAGGGATTAAATTGTCAAGGGTGTAAACAAGCATGAGAGAGGAATGAATTGCAGCAAGGCATGTTTCTGCTGCCCAGCCTACACTCTGTTTCGTCCCACCAAACCAAATGGCAAAACACCGACTCAGAAATCTCTATTTTCCCACCTGTCAGGGCGTGGACCCTTTCCAAAGGTCCCAACTGGATGCCTAGGTGAGGACTTAGCCCACAGAGTTGAAAAAAAAAAAGCCCCCAAAGCAAAGTAAAACATTTTTGGTTTAACTGACACAACATGACCATCAATGCTAAGACTTTCAGTCGTAACCTCCTTGGGGAAACATCGCCAGGGTTATGTTTTAGAGAGAAATGATTATTCAGCACTCAGACATCTTACTCCAGCAATTACCAGGAGCGTAATAACCCCACACATCACTACGATCAGAGCCGTCATTGTTAACATCTCCTGAAATGCCTGTTCTGAACCAGCTGAAGACTTTCCCAGGCTGTTGCTCCAGGGATCTCCGTAGTGACTCACCATAATCTAAAGATCATTTTGCCACACTGGCAGCAAACTGGCCAACAAATAGAAAAACATGAGCTGATGAAGCGCTGAAACACAAATATTTTTTATGGCAAGGAGCAATGAGTAATTCCAGGGCACAGAGCTCCATCCTGACTTTTTCCGATGGACTGCCGCCACCATCAACATGAACTTTGTCACTGTCCCAGCTTCTCCACAGTAACTACACCGTGCCTTTTTCTCTATCCACAAACAGGCTTTGGTCTGCATGTACATGATGTGTTGTGGTTAGATATGATTCTGAATCGTGTTTAACTCCGGAAGTGCACATTCAAAAGAATATTTTCAAGTTAGGTCTCTCTAGCTTTCTTATTTGGCACGCATCTATTGCTTACACCACTTGAGAGCTTGGTAATTTTGTAGGCTGGCATGGAAGCATTACAGGGAGGGAATAGTAACTTACATCATAGGAGGATCTACCCTCCTATGCATTACCTTTGCAAAATAATATCTTTTGGTTCATTAGCATGTCTTACTGACTCAAGTTTTAGAAACTAAAGAGTATGGCCTTGAAGACTTGCAGGGTTGATTCATGTGCAAAGATAAAATCTTGATGAGGAATATGGCATCGTGAGCACTGTGCTTGCCCAAATGTGTGATGAAACGTTCCTGACTGCTTTGAAAATGTTGCTTGCTCGGAATAGAATATTTGTTGATACTTGTCAATCTTACTAAGACATTTGCCGTATTGGCATTTTGCCGTAGCTGTTCTAAATAATAACCGTAGGCACGGGTAACCGAGTGCATTGCTCAGGGCCAGGTAACCATGACGAGGAGTGACAGGAAGGTGAAGGCTTCTGCACTCACTCCGCGGGGCTTTTGTGGGGCCCCACACAGATCCACGGGGCCCAGACTTTCCAAAAATTTCATATTTAACAAGCTGTTTTGAAAGTTTGCCACTTACTGAGTGTCCCTACATCAGCTGCAAATATGAACAAATTCTCCTCTCACCCCTTTTTTTTTTTCTTTCCTTATCAAGCTATTTCTTGGTACCAGGCCAAAACCTGTTATCTCCTTTATATCAGGGTTACTAAACATTAAAACTTACCTGTGAGTTTAGAAAATACAATAATTCATGTAAGATGTTTCAAAAAATAGCAACAGCTGAGTCTAATCTAAGCTTCGTCGTTTAGCTTTAGGGCAGCAATTATCTGTTCTATAAAAAGTGACATAACAGCTGTCTACTTTCCATAAAATCTTAGTGAAGGCAAAAAGTGATGAAAAAATAAACAGCTGGGAAAGTGATAGGCAGCAGACTTGGCACTGTCTCATGGCGTAAACAGAGAAAGAGATTAAGGGAAGGGACTGGCACAGGCTTATCACTGGGATGATCTTTATGGGCAAGATTGATGAAGATTTTGCAGAGGCCATGGCACACCAGCAGCTCTCCTGGGCATGTGGTTGGCAGCAAGGACTCTGGACACCAAACCAGGCCACTTTCTTGGCTGGTTCACCATGACCCTGGCCAGGAGCACCTAGACTTGCCTGGAGCACACACCTAGACTCGCAGGCAGGTTTTTGCAGTTCCTGCTGAGCTGCCTTCACATCAAGGTCTGAGTTAGCCCGAGCTGATTCCACAGGAGGGCAGCAGCCCCAGGACAGAGCTGGAGGAACTTCCAAATCCTCTGACGAAGACGTCTTTTAATTGCCCCATCAGACCTTTCCAGCCATGGGAAGATGGGTTCCTGGCTGTTGTTAAGCGTCTTTGCAATGGTAGCTTTAGAGGTTTATCTAGAGCTGGTTGATTGCTCAGGTTTTCCTGTTTTCCTGTGTTTACCTTTTTCTTCAAATATCTGTTTTGTTTAACCTCTAGAATGAGTTGGGTTTGTGACTTAGCTTAGGCTGGTGGGGTTTTCGCTCTTTGAAACAACAAACTCTACTCAACAAAGAAATAAAATCTGCTCTGGGCTTGTTTAAGTGTCAAAAAACCAACTTGTTTGAAAATGTGGTCACCTGGAGAGTGTACTTTGACTTTTGGAGCTATTGGACTGGGGGGTCCAAATGTATCTCATGAGACCCTCTCTTAAACTCAGGCTGATTGGAAACAGCCCTGCGTCTTGACCATCGACATGAAAGGTATCATCATAAAACAAAAGAAAAGCAACTTTACAATGAAAATCATCAGTTTACTAGAAAAAAATATCCTGAGAAGATATGGAGATAAACTTGTGTGAAATCATGACCTTTTTTTCCAAGTCAGTTATTACAGAGTCTTGGGGAACGTAACCCAAGTAATATACCATTAACATGATATTAACATACCACTTTACATGTGTAATACACCAGTGCATGTTTGTGAAGCATCCTGACTCCCTTTGTTCTGCGGAAGTCTTGGAATATTTCTGGCTGGCTATAATTGCAAGAATGACATGGTATTTCCTAGGCACCAAAAGACCGTGACTTAAATAAGCAAACACACGTACATAGCCATTATGGAAGAATGAAATTAACATAATCTTTAGGATAAAAGCAGCATCTGAAATTGCTTGGCATGAGCAGGACACACCTGCTGTCCTAAATGGTGTCTGCCCGGAGGGACCCACTGCTGGCACCAGCCAGGCAGACGTAGGGCAGACCTCGGGCTTTGACCAGGACGTCCAGGAAACAAGTAAGAAACTGGTGCTCCAGGTCCACACAGGACTATTAGCACTTACGTATGAAAAAGAGTTCCTTGCAAAAGCAGGCTGGAAAGGTTTTGATGCAGAAGTATGAAGAATATCTTGAATCTGGCTCGGTTCAGTTTGTTTCTAGAAAAGAAGGCCTCCAAACAGGGCTGGTTACGAGTTGGAACAGGAAACTCTTAAAAAATATACATTTTGCTATAATGTAGAGGTGTATAACTAGAAAATACAGAATCACATTTCCCTATGAATAGAAATTCCACTCACTGGGTTATATGACTGACATCTCATTTTTGAACAGCGGAACCAAATCCTTAATTTACCTGGACACCAAGTTTTGGGTGGTCTAGCATCTCGAGGTCATCTTCTGTTCCTCTATCCAAGGCTGAGTGTCACCAAGAGAACATTGCGAATAAGTAGCAGAGGAAAAAGGAGATTCAGAAGGCCAACGGTTTGATGCAGCAGCGTTTTAATGTAAATTTAATGCAGAAAGAATAATGCAGACTAGAAAGAGCGTATATCTAGAGACAAGAAAAGCTAAAACCAATTACCCGTTCCAGTGTGACACATTTCATCAAGACGTTCACTTTCCTCACCCTTGCTGAGTCTGACATTCAAATCCCCGCTTGTGCTTTGTTTTAAAACCATGGTCAATGTCAAACTGGGTAGAGAAAGCCCAAAGCACAGACATAAGATGCAAAGCCACAAGAATAAAGAAAGCAGTAATCTAAGCTAAAGCACTATCTAGGAATTAAATGCAGGGTCCTGGTTTTCACGGGTGCTTCCCTCTCCGGTAGCCATGCCTGTAAATCACTTGCCGTATTCTTTCACTTCTTTGCTTGTTCTTTTCCTGTGACTATCCTTTGGTTTAAGCTGATTAGTTCTTGCAGAAGCCCCTCTGGCAAGGATGCTTCCAGCGGGTGGAATAGGTGTAGGAGCACTCCGGCACGCACTGGGGAGCGCACTGGGGAGCGCACGGAGGAGGGCACGGAGGAGGGCACGGAGGAGGGCATGGAGGAGGGCACGGAGGAGCACACTGGGGAACACACTGGGGCTCACACTTCGTCACCAGCTGTGGGGCACACCGGTCGACGCAGGGCTCCAGACACTCAATGCCCTTCTGTCCCGAACCAATCGCCACTCCTGACTCTAATGCGCTGGCCACCTCGGCTGACTCCGTGCTGCCCACGATCGTTTCCTGAGGGTAGGTGGTGAGGATGGGTCCTGGGATGGTCACGACCACCGGAGGTGGGAAGATGATCACGCGGGAGTCCGGACAAGCGATGACGCAGGGCTCGTTGCAGGCGGCGGCACGGGGCTCGGGACCTTTCGCCTCGCACGGGACAGAGCACGGCTCGGTGCAGATGGTTTTCTCGCAGGACATCTTTTTGCTGTGCTGTAGACCTGCAAGTTACAGGAAGGAGCAAATATAAAACCAAAGGAGCCAGTAGGACAGGATCAACTCTTGAGCTGAGCTAAGGTGAGCCCTGAAGAGACGCAAGTTGGCAGAGAGGTTGATACCCGTCCTGTTCTGCTTTGCTCTGCTCTTCTTTGTGGCTTTTTAGAGCCTGATTCCCTCCTGCTATCACCGAACAACCTCTTTGGAGCTTCTTCATAAATAACATCTGCTTTCGCAAGTGATCTTGGACTCCAGAGGTGGAGTTCAGTTAAATGAGGGTAACACAGCACCAAGCATTGCAGAAATGGAAAACACATAAGAGGTTTTACTGTAGCAAATTAACATGTTCTCTGGGCTAAGCAGATAAAAGGCAGAAAGAAAGACGTATCTAATCCCTATGTTGTGCGTGACGGAGTTAATCCTGTAAGGATCCCAGGTACCATGTTTTTAGTGTAGTTAATTTATAACAGACGGCTTTAATACAACATATTTAGTATCAAGCTCAGATGGAAAATTAAACAAATAAGAGCCTTTTGCAAGATCACAAGGGAAAAGCTGAAGCACATCAAAAACATGAAAGAAGGTCTCCTGAATTTAAATATCAGAGGGAACAAAAGTGTTCACAGATCTGGATTGAATTCTGCACCTTCCTTCTCTCTTTTGAAATAAATTGAAGGGTGGGAAGGTAATTTGGAAAATGTCATAAAAGTACATTTCAGGATGTCATTTCAAACTTATCCAAACTTCACATCAAAGCACTTAATGAAGGAGCTAGCTAATCTGTTTTTCCAGATTAAATAGAATATTTTGGTTTCAGCCAAGGCGATTACTTATTTTTTGTCTGAGGTGCATATTAGAAAAGCCTGGGTGAGGCTCAGTTTGACTCAAGCAATTTTTCTTGTTTTGTTTTTTTTTCTTTTGTTTTTTGTTTTTTAAACACAATGCCGAAATACCCATTATTCACCTAAACTTATCCTGACCTTAAACCCTAATCCAGACACTATCCTCAGGTTCCCACCCTTCCATTCTACTACATCTGATAATTCTGTGCTCTTGAGCTGACCTGCAAATCCCCCCAGCAGAAAGAAAACCAGAGAAAATCAGCAGCTGAAAAACAGACGCAAACACATAACATATAGTACAAAACATCTATAGTGGGTAATATATATTCTCACGCAGCCTGTTGAATGTTCTACATAAGACCACTGCTTTGCATAAACAGAACAAAACCACCCAAAGCAACTTCCTGAGGGATATACAACTCACACAGATATTTTCTGGGTTCCCATTCCTTCTGCACAGCTGTACTGACAGAAGATTTAGTAAAGCCCTGGCCATCGAGCCTGTCATCGAGTGCCCAAGAGGGTCCCACATGGGGCATTTACAAAGTCAGACTAGGAACCCTCTAGGACCACATCCACATGGATGCTGTGTCTTAGTAGCTGGCTCCAGTCCGAAAGGTGACTGAAGCTATTTCGCCATCTCACTATTTATATAGCTTATCTCAATATTTACGCTCTGTCCAAAATCAGACAAAAATTGGAAGCCACAAGGTCGGAACAACACTGCCAGATGTATATTGCTGGCTACAGATATTTTAAGGTTACCTAAAGGCTGTATGCATTAAATTTCCATGAAGTGATGGATGTAGGTGTCTTTAATATTATCTAGATTATAAATATATTTTTAAACCTCAGTCCATCAGTGCCTCCAAATTAATAATTATCAAATGACTATTTAATGAAAATAAACTCCCGTATATTGTACAGAACCGCAAAATATGAACCCAGAATTTAGCCCTGAAGTAAATGTAAAGGTTTCAAAATTATACTTTGTTTTAGGAAGTTATATCAGAATCCAACTTACTCAGTTCACCGAGGAGAAGTGAAGAGAACCAGCTGGAAGGTTTCTGAATCATGAAGGGTTTTATATACCTTCCTGGACCACCAGGCTGATGCAAGAAAACAACGTCATATTTCTGCATTAGGTTCCATTACTCCCCAAACAAAATTTGACATGTAATTACAGTAATTGTTTTGCTTGCTGTTTGTGTTGATTATCCTATTCTCACAAGCACGTGACCTGCACAGTCCCATCCTCGGATTCCTTTAATTTCGTGGTTTTAAACATCAAACCCATTCTTGTAGCCCTGACGGTGTGAAGGCAGCCCGCAGGACCGAACTCAGGCTTGCACAGGAGCCTTGGCAGCGCTGCAGCCGCTCAGAGGCTCTGCAGGACTCATCCTTGCATTTCCTTAGAAAACAGGAGATTGTTTTCCTTGCTTGGCATCATGACCTCCAAGAATGCATCAGAGCCTAACCTAGCATTAGCAGTAAGTGTGCTTGCTACTTTAAAGCTTGTTAGGACGTGTTTACAGAAACTCTGCATGACTGTAGTGTCTGTATTGCCTTGGAGAGACACTCCTAGCACAGGACAGCGTCGTTTGATGTTCACGTCTCTTCCGAGGCAAGAATATAACACTGTGCAAGGGCTTGAAGCAGCAGCCCTAGCCCCGGTTTAGCATGAGAGGTCTCCTCCTCTGCAATACCGTTCCTGGCCAAGCCCAGGAAGAAACACGAGGGGAGAAAGCTCATTTTGGTTCAAGTGGGATGGTGAGAAGGATCTAGGAATTGCTCAGTCTGGTTTGGAGTAAACCACGCTACCCCCAGTCCCTTTCACAGTGGTTATGGTCAGAGCTGCGTCAGGAAAATGTTGATGAGAGTGGTGGAGGCTGCTCTGGGAAATTTGGGGTAAGGGAGCAACACTTTGGCAAATCAAGCGAAGCTGGTCATTCCCCATTTATCGTACAGGTGGGCCAAGGAAAAGGGGAGCAACTGATTTATTTAAGATTGCCCAGGAGAGCTTGGGCAATACAGAGGAATAAGAGTTAGCGTACAGATTCGTGCCCAACTCGACCTGCTGCGATGAAGCAGCATTTCTTGCCATGTTTGAAGCACAGACCCAGCCCCTCAGATGATATAATACTGATTAAATCAGCAAATACGCCCTGATTTGGAAAGGTGAATATTTGGCCAACTTTTTTTAAATAGTATGATTAGGATAAGAAATGCAGAGCTGGCTTTTAATAAAAAATAATAAAAAAAACCAAAAACAAACACAACACAAAGGGATCCAGATTCCCAAGGAGTTCATCATTGCCTGATTCAGAGGATCACATGGGCGGCCCTGACATATATATTTTAAAGCAACGCTATGATTCAATACTGTGGAGTTCAATGCTGGCAGCCTGTTATTAACATCCTAACGCCACAACACTTTGCATGTATAAAACAATAGTGGGTGTCTGCAAAACTATCTGAAAGCATTTCCTCAGAATATTTCCAACGTGTTCTTGCCTAGAGGATCCTCCAAAATCACTCTGCTTGCAAGCGATAATTGATAGCGTAGAAGTTGCGAAATAACAGGCAAAAATGTATATGTATGGAAATGACAAAGGGAAAATTAACCCAGACGATGTTCAATGCGTGCATGTACACTTTGTTTGGGTTGGCAAGTCCCAAAGTCATGGGGACAATCAGAATTGCTACCCAGCTGGAGCTACACACCCGACTTTTACCCACTGGTCCGGAGCTATGCAGGGGAAACGAGACCTGCTGCTGAGAGAGGACTTGAATAGTATCTGTCAGGTGATGTTCTTGTAGAACAACCCAACACATCAACCTCTGGCAGTTTTGGAAAAGTGTGGAGTGACTGGCATCTATCTCCAGCTCCTTTCAGCAGAGCCAACCCTGCCAGGAAATTTTTGCCGTGACTCCTCCCACACTCCTGCTAATGCTCAGCTCACATGGCAGCATCCTCCCGTCTCTTTTGCCCTGTATTTGGCTGTCTAATGGGCCCTTCCAGTTCCAGATCTTCATCTTTTGCCATATTTCTGGCTCAGAGGCATTTCCCACAAAGCCCCATGGCAGGAGCAGGGCTGCTGGAAGAGCTGCTCTCATCCTCCTGGCATCAGGTTGCTCACCCAGATCAGCTCCAGAGGGAGCTTTTGAGCGAGCTTGACTTTCACATACATATATACATTTATTTGCTTACATACATTTATTTATTTACATGTCTAACGTCAGTGATAAGGAAGTAATTGTACAATCGCTGTCGGTAAAGGATTTCAGACTTTAAATTGGTGAAGTAGCAGATACTGCTGTGAACAGGAAAATTAAAATATTAATTGTTTGAGAAGGCGAACATTCTTCAAAAATGGTGCTGAGCAATGCCAAGGGCTCAAAAAATTATTACTTGGGAAAAAAAAAGTGGAAGAAAACTAGTGAGGATGCCCAGTTTATACTCTCCCCTGAATTATTCCTGGGAAATATTTGTCTAAGCTGTTCTTAAAAATGTTCCAGTACTAGGAGTCCATCGTCTCACTTGCAAATCTGACAACACCTGGCTGCTCTTGCAAATGAAAGTGTTTTGTTTTGTTTTGTTTTGTTTTGTTTTGTTTTGTTTTCTATAAAACTAAACTCAGGTTTCTTTGTTGCAATGCAAGATGATGACTTCATCTCCTATTTTTCCACTGAATAAAGGGGATTTTATTACCTTTCTCCTTGAAGTAATACTTTATAATTTTACATCCCTTCTTATGAGCTTCTCTAAAATAAACAAACCAAACGTGCTGTATAGTTTCTGTGAAATAAGACCAAGAGGAGACTTTAAAAAATACAAGCAATTGCAAGGGGGGAGATTTCTCTTATTAGGCAACACCATAATTAGAGAAGGAAGAACACACAAACATTTAATTGTACCTATAACTAACCACTGAAACAATTTGGCAGAGATAAGTGATTCCTTACTGACTTTAAAACTCATCGCTTTTGCTTTGTTGTTCTCCCCGTTGCCTTTCCAGACGTTCAGAGGCATGCACGATACAGCAGCAAATAATTTTTATTATTCCTGTATCTCTTGTCTTTTCTCTTATTCACATACAGACACATCCATGTGCTTCATATTAGTCAGCAGAGTAGTCCGACCAGATTCATAAGGATGAGTCACGTTATTGTGGGAAAGTATCTTCATAAAAATTAAGAGGAGCAGGGAGCATTAAATCAAGAAAGAGCTGAAGGGCATGTGTGCTCACAAACCCAAATATTCAGTTTTCCTTTAAGAAAAATCTGAAAACCAGAGCCCTTCACGTGAACAAATTATTACGTTGCAATTAACTTAAACTGATATTCTGCGTTCCTCTTTTCAAGAGGAGCATCTCTGCCACGGGGTCATACTTCTAGGAAGGCATCAGCTGTTTGATTCTCTGCCAGGTGATGCTATTAGCAAATACTCATGGATGTGGTGCAAGATGTGTGTTCCCCCCACCAAACACAACGCTACAGCGTCATAAAGGGGCCTGACTCTCCTCCAGGACGCTCAGAGATTTCTCAGGACTGTTGGCGAATTACCCAAAAGATTGCTTCAAAACATGAGTTACAAGAAAAAAAAAATAGAGGTTTGAGTTTGAATGCAACATAGATTTAATGACAGGGAAGCATGGGATACATTTGGTGAAGACAGTCACGCAGAGAACAAAGGACGTTTCCCAGGGTTTGGGGAAGCCGTGCAGATCCACGTGTGCCGGCAAAGTCGATCACTTGGACATCACTGGCTTGTAGCTTCTACCGCGAGGTTAGCACAGCCCAGGACTGCCGGATCACGAGATGATGCCCCTTCAGAAATAACCAGAGCCACAGCTTCCTCCGCCAAACCTCCTGTAACTAGAGGAGCCCCCAAAGGACCGGCCTCCTCCAAAGGAGCCCCCGCCGTAGGAGCTGCCTCCTCCAAAAGAGCCCCCAAAGCCCCCACCGTAGGAGTTCCCGGAGCCAAAGGATATTCTGCTTCTGAGGGAGCTCCCGTGTGACCCACCGCTCCCAAAGGAACCCCCAGAGCCCCCTACTCCCAGGGAACTGCCCCCACCGTAGGAGCCACCAAACCCAAAGGAACTGCTTCCTCCATGGGAACCCCCAGCACCAAAGGAGCCCCCGGATTCAACAGGGCCCAGTGACCCTGAAGACCCCCCAATGGGTGTTGGGAATGAGGTGCCCACGAAGCTCTCCTGGGGGCAGGAGGTGAGGATGGGGCCTGGGAAGGTGATGACCACGGGTGGTGGGTAGACCACGGCACGGGAGTCCCCGCAGGAGGTGACACAGGGCTGGTTCCAGGCTTCGGCACAGGGCTGTGGGCAGGTCACCTCGCAGGGTGAGTAGCATCCACTGCTCACGAGGTTTCCTCCTGAAGACATCTTTTAGGATGTAGATAAACCTGGAGTACACATTAAGGAGTAAAATTAAAATTTAGATGCAGCTCTACACCTTTACACAACCACTGTGGTGACACAAGTTGTGCGCTTCCTGAGAGAAGGAATTATTTTCTTACAAATATGAGGACTACTCTTGTGGAGATACCTAACTTTACTCCAGTCTGAAATACTGTTCTTCAGCACGGTAGAGCTAAATGCTACAGACACAAATACCACTTCTCTCGCAGTGCAGTGCAGCTGCCAGCAAGGAATATACCTTTCTGAAACATCTTTAGCCTGTCTTCATTCTGAGAATTTACCGTCTTCCACCACTAAGCTCTAGTTCTGTTAAGAACAAATCACTAATTTATTCATCTCAGCTACTGGGTTCTTTTGAAAACATGTTTGACAGACCCCGTAGTTCTAACGAGAACTCAGCAGTGGTTCTTGCTGTATATATCTCTGTGTGTGTATACACATATTTTAATAAACTCCAAGCTGTAAATTAACTTGCAACCCCCTTATCAAATTACCAGGATTAAATCGACACCTTCGCTGGAAGAACCCAGTCTCACATTTTAAGACCTGCATCTACCAAAAGTTACTGCTGAATGGGTACAAAAAACTTACTGGCTTAAAGAATAAAACAAAACTCATTTTGCTGATCATCGCAGAGTACTGACGTAGAGTTCATTCCCAAGTTAAACACCAAGAGCAACATCCCCGTTAATATAAAAGAACTTAAAGGAAGAGTACTCACCAGGCTCAGAGTGAAAACCAGACTGAAGAGAAGTTGTTGGTGAACCTGGAGGAAACGCAGGGCCTTTATATACCCCTTCAGACTGCTCCCAGGACATGCAACGAACGCACTTTCATACATGGGGCATAATAGTCAGCCAGCAAAACATTTTGCTGTATAAGCTAATTCTAATTGTAATAATTATTTTGATAACTGAAAAATGATTAGTAAATCATCTCTACATCAGACAATGTGCACAACACACCCTTCGTCTTAATCCTTAAATAGTTTTTATATCCATTTTATGACTAGTGCCATCTCCTGACCTCATTTGAATTGCAATGGTAATGGATTGAGCTCCAATTGCTCAGCAAGGTCAAGGCATCAGTCTTTCCCTTAAGCACCTTCCCTAAGACGTGAGTTTGGCTTTGTCAGGAGAAACACGTTCTGTTCTGCAGAATATGCTATCGAAACTTAGAATTGCAAAGAGTTCGGAAAAATGCAAATTATTTTTTATAGCTCCTCAAATGGGAGGAGTAATTTCTTCTGCCTGTTTAACATCCACCCAAGTAACTGCTTAGTGAAGTATTTAATCAAACGCCCACTGTCATACAAGTAAGTACAAGGAAGTACCATGTGAGAACACGGGGTAATTTTGCTATCATCATTCTCCTTTTGTCATGGTTCCGGAGATCTGCGATATTCTAGCAAGACCCACTGCTGTTGTCCAGGAGGCATCATCTGAGAAAAAAAATAAAGTCTTTTTGGCTATGGAATGGATGCACATAGGGTGTATAATGGTGATCTAACCTAAACCAAAATAAAAATATCTTAAGAATGGCAAGGACTCTTTTTTTTTCAAGAAAACCACAGCAGTATGCTTGGGCATACTCATCTATTAGAAGATGGAGATACAAGTGGATAAATAGGAAGAGACATCTCTTAGCAAAATTTCCTTTATCAATAACCAGAAACATAGTGAGAACACTTGATAGGATCAATTTTTTTTCTGTGGTTTCAACAGACGAACATCATGTGGGTTACTGTCAATGATGTCAAACACTCAAATGTTTTGTTTCTAAACCAAAGTCAACTAAAGTAATTCTAGAGAAAAGCAGAAAAGCAACGGCAGCCTGTCTGGATCCAAGCGGTTGGGTTTTCTGCCTCTTCCACTCATCATTCTATGTTTAATGTTTATATCACGGATTTCTGGCGTTTTCAAACTGGATTAGAAAATAAGAGCAGAGGGAGTTTGTATGGTTAAGATCTTGCATCAGAATGGGAACGAGTCCTGTCAGGCATCAGTGGGCAGCCCTTGATTTGACAGTTTTGCTAGTCAGCAAGTCTTCGTTACCTCCTCAATTCATGTGAATCTTCCTGGTTTCCTACAGGAAACAGGTTTTCTACAGTTGGGTTGAGAAATATCAATCTACATGAAGAACCCTGGGCATTGCTGCTGTTTCTCACATTTCAGCACCCCTGGCAAGTGGTAGCACTTCTGTGAACCACCCAATGATTTATGATCCAGATTTTGAAGAAGAAAAAAAGGGAATTTAATACGAAACCTGTTTATCAGCTCAATGTAATCCTCACAGGCATCTAGACTCATTCCAGTTTCAACTCCAGCGAGGGACAGGGACAATATCAGCTGCTAGGTGACTTTTTCAGGGTTGGAGTACAAAACACTAGGTGTGTAACGCTTGGAGCGTGACTGGGAATTAAGAGCAAAGTCGTGACCACATTGCTTGCGAGAACAATTAGAACAATTAAAGGAATAATCCATACAGCAAAACACAGTTTGGCAACGCATAGGAAGCTGTTGCACAAAGCATGGCTCACGTCCCACTGGTGGTCTGAAGAGGTATATAAGAGCGCTCTGAACGCTCCAGTTCCATCAACGACAGCTCTTCATCTACGCTTCTCCAGACCTGGTAAGTTGGATCTCCTTCATTCTCTGTAGGAACCATTAGGAAAATATTTTTAGCACGAGGACTTAGTCTTCTGCAGAAAATGTGATGCTAAGCAATGCTGTTGGCCTTTTGTCATATTTTAACTTGTGTTGTACACTGAATATATGCCTTTGTAGACACAGTTGATGAATTAGAAGACTGGATTTTCACAGGCACTTGGATCAACTCAATACTGTCAGTTCGATCCAGACCTGTGTATTCTAATCCAGAAAATTAAAATGTAGAAGATGAGCATGTCCAAAGACACATGGAGTTTAGCTTCGCTTTCCATGATTATCAGTACTCCTAGAGCAGCAGAAAGTACTTGAAGAAGTACCTGGTGTTAGTGGGTGCAATTTCAGAAAAATGTGTAAGGGAGATAAACCTGAATCTTTCTAAACAGTCTTCTCCCACCCTGTTTTTCCTACTCCTGAAAGACATCAGATCTGCGGCCTTTTTTTCCTTCTGGTATTTGGGCACTGTGCTTATGCTTTATCTCCTGCTGCAGGTTTATCTGTATCCCAAAAGATGTCTTCAGGAGGAAACCTTGTGAGCAGTGGATGCTCCTCACCCTGCGAGGTGACCTGCCCACAGCCCTGTGCCGAAGCCTGGAACCAGCCCTGTGTCACCTCCTGCGGGGACTCCCGTGCCGTGGTCTACCCACCACCCGTGGTCATCACCTTCCCAGGCCCCATCCTCACCTCCTGCCCCCAGGAGAGCTTCGTGGGCACCTCATTCCCAACACCCATTGGAGGGTCTTCAGGGTCACTGGGCCCTGTTGAATCCGGGGGCTCCTTTGGTGCTGGGGGTTCCCATGGAGGAAGCAGTTCCTTTGGGTTTGGTGGCTCCTACGGTGGGGGCAGTTCCCTGGGAGTAGGGGGCTCTGGGGGTTCCTTTGGGAGCGGTGGGTCACACGGGAGCTCCCTCAGAAGCAGAATATCCTTTGGCTCCGGGAACTCCTACGGTGGGGGCTTTGGGGGCTCTTTTGGAGGAGGCAGCTCCTACGGCGGGGGCTCCTTTGGAGGAGGCCGGTCCTTTGGGGGCTCCTCTAGTTACAGGAGGTTTGGCGGAGGAAGCTGTGGCTCCGGTTATTTCTGAAGGGGCATCATCTCGTGATCCGGCAGTCCTGGGCTGTGCTAACCTCGCGGTAGAAGCTACAAGCCAGTGATGTCCAAGTGATCGACTCCGCTGGCACACGTGGATCTGCACGGCTTCCCCAAACCCTGGGAAACGTCCTTTGTTCTCTGCGTGACTGTCTTCACTACCCTGTACCCTGTGCTTCCATATCATTAAAGCTATGTTGCATCAATACGTTCGCCTAATATTTTCTTTTTTAACTATAAACCACGTTGGTTATGAAACACATCGCCATGGAGCCAGCTGACAGCTGAAAACCTTTCTTAAGCCTTTAAGGGACTGTCAGGCTCCTTTAGCTGACAGCAGGAATTTGGAGCAGTGGAAAAGGTTGCACCTGTGATACATTTCAGGATTCACGTCGCTAAACTGGAATTCTGCTTCCTGACAATGTGTGATTATCTAGATGCGGAGCAACATAACGATTGCAAACGAATTATCCGATAGTTTCCAAATTGAACCTGCTTCTTCAGTCATATTTGTATTTTATTTGGAGCTGATAAGTTTCTCATCTGCGGTAATTAAATTAATCACAGATTAAATTCTTTAACTTCTTTAAACAGGGGAGACCTAAGCAATTGCTTAATTGTGTGAGTATGCTCTAAATTCTTTTAGTTTTCCTATTTCCAGAAAAGCTGTCCATTAAAAGTTTTGTTATTGCCATTTCACCTTAGTAGCAACAAAGAGATAAAAGTTAGATTTTTCAAAGTGGGACCAGGAACCTACGACAAGGAGATGCTGTGTTCTGGATCTGCTAACAGTCCCTGCGTTTCAGTTCATCCTTCTTGACTTTCTGAACACGAACAATTCTGCATTGCAACATTAAGTATATATATATATAAAAAAAAATCTTCCTTTGGTTCGTGATCTCCCTCCTGTGTTTCCCAAGAATCAAATGGAGTAGAGACAGATTTTAACACATGTTTAGCATTCAGTAGACTTCTCTTGGAGACTCATCTGTTGGTCTCTTTGCCTTTCTAACCCCAGCAGTAGCTACAGAAAACGGCAACACGACGTTATTTCTGTTCTCACTTCACTCGTCACTTCGGGAAGTCTCTCTTGCACCCTCCTGTGATATGAAAGCACATGATGCTGTCATACAAATGAAATTCTTTGATGGGGCCACAGTCAAAAGAAATTCCTAAATGTCTTCAGCTATTTAACACCCCAAGTTCAAGGTGACAAATCTCAGAAATCACATCAGGCTCATGTGGTTGATTTTCTTTGGCTACCGTTCACAATCCCCAAATAAATGTATTTTTTACGTTGGTTTGTATTTTTTAGGCACTCTTGATAACACATTTAAATTGCCTAAACCCCAGTCGTCTCCAGAGAACCACGATAATTCCTATAAACTGATTTTAAATGAAATATGGCCACAGAATGAATGAACGAACCGGCTCCTTCAGAAAAGAAATGCTGGGCTATGCCACAGAGCGTAAAATAAAGACCCTTATGAATTTCCAGTCTTCAGCTGACCATGTCTCATCCCTTACACTTTTCTTTTCTACACTTTTCCCCATGGGCCAAAGGGAGATAATATCAAGCAGCCTGATCTCTTCTGAAAAAGTCTTGCAGATGTGGCATTTTGAGATTTCATCCCTCCTTTGACAGGAAATGAAATAGCTGCACTGATGAGAAATTATTTATCTGAGGGTTGTCTGTGGCAAGTGACTTCTGTTTGCTCTCTGCTCACACACCAGCACAAAGTATTGAGTCTCCAGCTTCTGAAACCTCTGTGTCCTACGGGGAGGCAACGCTGAAGCGTTTTATGTGCTTAAATTTTTAATGCTTCATCCAACCATCCTTTTCACAACACCTTTATTACTTAAGCAATTACTATCATATTACCATAAAAGCACGTAATTGTTGCTCACAGGCGAGGTAACCAGCTCGAGGACGCTTAACGAGCTAGTGGAAAGGAGAGGACCAAACTGGTTCTTGCAGAGAAAGAAAAACCGAACAAGATTTGACGATGCAGAAGGATTTTAATGCAAACGGGAAACGATACACACGGCAGAATACGATGGCACACAACACAAACAGACGCTTCCTCTGTTCCAGGAAAGGGTGTAGCACTCACTGCCTGCAGAGTCCGCTCTCCACCGGTTGTTCTTCTCCTGTCACAGTTTCATCGACCATCTCTGTGTCAGGCCTTTCAACTTTTTAATTTGTTGTTTACATTGGCACAATGAAAATAAGAATCTAGGATTACGAGATGATTAACAGAAGTGGTCGCTAATAATAGACAAAGTGAAAAATGCAAGAAAGAGGTGTGGGCCCAGTTTTCAGAGCTACCGAGCAAGGGTGGCTCCTGCTGGTGCAATGGGCTTTCACCACTGAAGCCAGCCCCAGATGCAGATCCAGATCTTGTGTTTCCGTCTCCTAAGCTGTTGCACGGTCTGCAGGTATTCAGGCTGCCTTAGCATGAGCCACATTTTCCACGGCGGGACCCACGGCTGCTGCTGTAGGTCCGCCTGCTGTAACAGCCCCCCATCCCTGAGGAGCCCCCAGAACCAAAGGACCCCCCAGATCCAAAGGAACCCCCCATCCCTGAGGAGCTTCCAAACCCAAAGGAGCCTCCAGATCCAAAGGAACCACCCATCCCTGACATGCCCCCAGATCCAAAGGAACCACCCATCCCAGAGGAGCTTCCATACCCAAAGGAGCCTCCAGATCCAAAGGAGCCCCCCATCCCTGACATGCCCCCAGAACTAAAGGAGCCCCCCATCCCAGAGGAGGTCCCAGAGGTCAGAGCACCAGACGGCTGGGGAAATGATGTTCCCACAATGCTCTCCTGAGGGTAGCTGCTGAGGTTTGGGCCTGGCAAGGTGAGGACGACCGGTGGGGCGTACACCACGGCTCTGGAGTCCCCACACGATACAACACAGGGCCCAAGGCTTCTGCTGTAGGCACATGGCTGCGGGCAGGTCACCTCACAGGCGGGCAGGCACCGGGAGCTGATGTTGTTCATCATTGTTCTCAGGGTTTGAGGTGAAGCTGCGAAAGACAACGTGTATTTAGGAAATCATTTTGCTCAGGTTCCTACAACGTCTCTAGATGTAAAATTTGTTCCTACCACCGTCTACAAGATACTGCAGTGAGTCTCCTACGAAAAGTAAGATTTCACTGCAATGTCTTCTTGCTAAAAGCACAAAACACAGGCACAGGAAAGCATCCTCATTTAAAACCCTCACTACAGAGACATGACAGACAGAAAAGGGTTAGCTTAAATCAAACTCACCTGGAGCACGAAGACAGGCAAGTCAGGAGAAGTTTTTAGGAGACTCCTGAGATGTTCCAGCTTTTATACCTTCTTGCAGGCAACTCAAGAGAGATGAAGCATCTCATAAAATCTTTGTCACTTACCAAGCCGTGGATTTTCTTTTCCGGGTGACTCCTCTAATATATGCAATTATTTTCATAGTTTCTAATTAGTAAATCACGCGTAGACCTATACAATATGACTCCCATATAATAAACTTGGGCTTTCTGTTATGTTGAAATTTGTACAGCCAAATTCCTGTGCAATATCATTCTGCTGACTACAATGGGTTTACAATGGAAATTAATTGACCCCAGCTTATTATTTTTTTCCTAACAATTTACCAAGAAGGGGCCTCCCAAAAGATCAACCCTGTAAGTCTGCTTCCAAGTGTGGCCTGACCCTGATGCTGAGCAACGTGAGATAATTTTGAAATTCAACCTCACTTCTGAGATCCACCTTGAAGAAAAAGACCTGGTGATCTTTGGGTACGCCCTTGCAGTGGCCCCACTGGTATCCTCATCACAAGGCTCTAAGCATAACGTCCCAAAGTGAATTTTGGTTCATACTTGGTAAGATTACTTAGAGGGCTCAGACCTTAAAGGAGATGTCGTGTCACTTCAATCACAATTTTCTGTCTTCTGAAAGACTTTTTTGCAGGGCCTTGTCCTGGCCATTGTTCAAGAGTAATTTGTGAGGCCTCATTCTGTCATGGTGCTCTGTCATCCACTTGGTCAATGCAACCCTGTAGGCGGGTTTGCAAAGAACGCTGACCCCCTGTCCAAGGTGGAGTTGGACAATTCCATTTGGGAGGTATTATACGTAAATCTAAGGCTTGCAAATAAATTATGGGATTGACACATCAGGAAGCCACCTTCCTTAAAGCCTTTAAAGAGAAGTAAACAGAGAGATCACCTCCTGTCTCGACTGGAACCAGAACGATGCCAAAATTATTCTTTCCATTAAGTTTGAGACAAAAGGAAACTGCTGGGTGTTGGATGCATGTCACTCAAAGTAGGGCTGTAAATGGATCCCTAATTATGAATTGAAATTAAAACAATTATAAGGCTTAGAGTCTTTTTTTCTTGGTAAGCGATAAGAATTTAGTGAATAATGGATGACCTCATATCCTTCCTATTGTCTAACAAATCGTATAAAAGGGGAGAGATCTAAGACATCTTCTATTCTTCCAGCTCCACTGACTTATTCCTCCAAGACAACAGGGTAAGTCTAACTTCACTGCATGTCTTCATAGCTATAGAATACTTAAAATTTCTTTTTTATATTGTAGCAGTTTCAGAAAAGCTGAGGTAAAGAGAAGAATAAATTTATCAAGAACTCTTAGACAATCTGGGCTAAAGGCAAGAACGGAGTAGCAAGATTCAATTACTTTCCTCTGGAGACTTTCTGAAGTTACAGGCAAACCTTCCTGTAGATCTGCTTTGAAAAGAGAATGAACAGAACCTTTCTGAACAGGTAATTGTATAAGGACCAGGTAACACAGTCCCAGAGAAAAGAGCAATATTTTTTTGAGAGATTCAGAATAAGAGATGTGGATGGAACACAAAGGAAGAAGAAGAACTAAGGAGCCTTAAAAAGGGTCAGTCAGGAAGGAAATCACGTACTGGGAACCTGTTGGCACCTGACTGTGATGGCTTCCTAAATGCACGTTGTCTTTTGCAGCTTCACCTCAAACCCTGAGAACAATGATGAACAACATCAGCTCCCGGTGCCTGCCCGCCTGTGAGGTGACCTGCCCGCAGCCATGTGCCTACAGCAGAAGCCTTGGGCCCTGTGTTGTATCGTGTGGGGACTCCAGAGCCGTGGTGTACGCCCCACCGGTCGTCCTCACCTTGCCAGGCCCAAACCTCAGCAGCTACCCTCAGGAGAGCATTGTGGGAACATCATTTCCCCAGCCGTCTGGTGCTCTGATCTCTGGGACCTCCTCAGGGATGGGGGGCTCCTTTAGTTCTGGGGGCATGTCAGGGATGGGGGGTTCCTTTGGATCTGGAGGCTCCTTTGGGTATGGAAGCTCCTCTGGGATGGGGGGTTCCTTTGGTTCTCAGGGTTCCTTTGGATCTGGGGGAATGTCAAGGATGGGTGGTTCCTTTGGATCTGGGGGTTCCTTTGGATCTGGAGGCACCTCGGGGATGGGGGGCTGTTACAGCAGGCGGACCTACAGCAGCAGCCGTGGGTCCCGCCGTGGAAAATGTGGCTTATACTAAGGCAGCCTGAATACCTGCAGACCGTGCAACAGCTTAGGAGATGAAAACACAAGATCTGGATCCGCATCTGGGTCTGGCTTTCAGAGATGGTGTAAGCCCATTGCATCAGCCATGGGAGCCACCCTTGCTCAGTACCTCTGAAAACTGGGCCCACACCTCTTTCTTCCATGTTACACCTCATTTTCTATCAAAGCACCTTTACATAATGGCTTCTCTCCTTAAATTGTTATTAGTCTTGTACTATGTCCTTTATGGTAGCGCGGAAATGTTTTAGAATTTGCAAGTGGGACTTTGCTGCGAAGATTTCAGCTTTTCCTTGTAAAGTGCAATAACTTTTATCATCAACACGCACGGTCTGGCTGTCTTTGGACTATGGAACAGACCATCGATGAACTGCACCACTCCATTCTGTAGCACTTATTTCACGTCATATTAAAAGTCTTGCCAAATCATATTACCGGCTTTCTGGTTTTCCTTTTCTTCCGTTCTGCTTTACAAACTAGGCTTAGTGAAACCGAACCCGATGGGAGATGACATAGCAGGTGGAGCTCCAGGTATATAAAGGGAAGTGGAATTCAACGCCCTCGTGCACGGCTGCACAAAAGCACCAATTTCTGTCTGCGTAGGGAAGCCTTTCTACACGTTTTAGCGGCTGAGCCTGGAAGGAGTCGTTCTCGAGTACTCATTTGAATTTGATAACATTTTGGACAATGTAGCTTGCAGAGGACGGGCAGGAATAGTACCTACCCCGAGCTTCATGCAGTTGCGCTTACACCGTACTAAGAGGATCAGTCCGTGATTTTGAGGCTGAGTCAGGAATGTCTAGATCAACCGCCACACATGTGACTTGAGTGAAGGTGATGCCTGACCATTTACAAGGGAGAGTTACACCCCCACACGGATCTTACTCAACGGGTTGAGGAATGAAACATTGAGTAACGAGAGTGAAAACTGCTGAGGTTTTACTGCCACAATCTTATCTGCGGTGCACTAGAGCAAAGTCAGACACCCCTGAGCCAAGACTAAAACTGGAGTCACAACAATGACGTAACTCCTTTGGGGCCCCGGTGTGTACACACACGCCTCTGCACAAGTCTTCAAGGAGCTGAGGATACCAGTTCTGCACTAGGAAAAAGGGTTTATACCCAAATAAACTTTTTAAACAATCAAAACACATACTATTACTTAGTCTGTGTATTTTGATCTGACTGGCAGCACATCATCACTTTGCTTGACAGGTTTCTCACTACCGCTGGGTGATATAACTCAAGCAACATTCTGTTAATGTCATGGTGTAGCACATTGTACCCATAAACCTACAACATGAGCAGAGCTGTTTGAATATTTCTCCCAAGATTTTTATGATTGGAATTCCTCTTTCATCAAAAGACGCATTATCTTAGAGATCTGTATAGAAAAAAAAAACAATTAAAATAAAGATTAAAACCAGCTGCAAAGTTGTGGTGGAGGAATCTGTTTCTCAGGCAGCTCTGGCAGTGAAGCACTTTGTGATCCTTAATTCCGAGAGGGCACAAGGGCATCCTTGTAGCTATTGCCTGAGGGATCCCATGGTGATGCTTAACAAGCTCAAATCATTTACTGCATAAATGCTTCAATTAAGTTAACAAACCACAAGGATTAAGACAATCAAAGGAAGGAAATGAATGTTGTGCTTGGCACAGCAGCGCTTGCTCAGCCTACGCACAAGCCCTCTCTTGTCACGAACAGCAGCACAATCGAAATGGCTCCTAAAGAAAAATATTGATCCAGCTGCTGGGGTGAATTTCACAGCTTACTTCAAGGCATGTCGCAGGGTGCAAGACTTTTAGTCTGGTTCTCAATTATATATAAATAACGTCTTCCCATTCCTTTCGGACCTGCCTGCCTATCCCTCTCAGATCTAGGATAACCCGTTTCCCTTTGCAGTCTGTAATCAGATAAACTATTTTACCATCAAGACGAGATAAATCAGAGCAAAACATCGCCTTGCGCTGGAGTCAGGACACGTGCAGTCTTTTTAACTCACGCTGAGGGTTAAAACAGTTTCCTCAGGGATGGCTGGTAATGACCCTGAGTAACTGACCTAGTTTAAAGTTACCTTGGCTTTGAGTGGGAGCCGTACCAGACCATCTCTAGAGGTCGTTCCAACCTAAATTATTCTATGATTCTGTTCTAATTAGAATGAATGCCATGGTACAGATCAGAAAGGGGGGAAAAGTACTCTAATGAAGAATGTCTGACGAATTATATTGGCCGTACAGAGGAATTAATTCTTCTCTGATGATAGTCCTCGATGAACGCAAAAGAATTCATGCACAAAGTTAACTTCTTTCAGAGTAGTTTGCAACTAAGAAACTGCAGCGAAATGAAAGCCAGCAAACGGTGCTATGATGCGACAGGGCTTTAATACAAACAAGGAGTGGAACACATTCTTGCAGAATGAGGCAAAGCAGAGACAAAGAACGTAATTTCCATTTCAACAAGGACTACAATCATCAGTCATTCAGAGGAGCACAGGGCTCACAGTACGGTCTTCTTTCAGCTGGACACTTTCACAGTCAAGTCCCATTACTTATTTTAGTCTCTTTGGATTCAGAAAACACAACAAGAGCAAACGACAAAGTGAGGCAACATTGGGAACACAAGCTTCAGAATAAAACATAGCATAAAGAGATCCCAAGCAACCCCAGCTCCTACTGACATCGGCTGGAGGAGAGGTTGCTTGGCATGTCTGATTTCTGGGTCTGCATGTCAATTGTTAGTTTCTATCTTATTGTTCCTTCAGTCAGGACTCTTTCTTAAAGATTTAGAATGACCCAGAGTTTCCAAAGCGACTCCTATAGTACCCTCTGGAAAAAAAGGGGAAATAATTTCTACCAAATCCTGAATATAGTGAGGTTCGGTACAAGCTTCCCAAACGGGAGGTTCCACCACCATATGAGCCCCCTCCCAGGCCACCATAAGAACCACCTGAACTGTAGAAGCCCATCCCATAGAAGCCACCTCCACCACCAGAACCAGTCTGACACTCGACTTCAGGCACGGCAGTTCCCACAAAGCTTTCCTGAGGGCATGTGCTGATAAGGGGTCCCGGGAAAGTCACAACAACGGGTGGAGGGAACACGATTGCTCTTGAATCGCCGCATCCAGTGATACACGCTTCATTATGGACGTCGATAGACGGTTCTCCGCACGTCACTTCATACGGTGGAGGACAACGTAGCATCTGTCCATTGGAAGACATCGTTCCAGAAGGCAAGTCCACCTGAAAGGCAGAGACTGCACTAGCCTGGTAAAGTTAGAGCCAGAGGAGTGGAAGAACAAACTGTGTTATAACACATTTGGTTTATATATATATATATCCTATTTATCTGTCTACATATAGATATAAAAAACCATGTTATAACTGTGTAACATGGACTGTGTAGGTGTGTTGAATGGTATCCTTCCGAACAGACGCAGATACATACACCCGAGTCATCTGCACTAAACTTAAGAGTTAGTGATTAAAAGAAATAATGAAAAATAATCAGCATTTCCAAGGCACAATCCATTCCACTCTAAAGTAGACTTGTGCATTACAGATCTCACCAATCAAGCAAGATGAATTGTTGGGCAGAGGCTTCTAGTCTGCTCCCACTCCTCTCTAGCCCTCCATTGCCCCGTAGCTTATTCCCAAAATGAGTTCTAGGAACTATGTCTCTCTTTCCTTTTCTCACATCCTTGCCTTTGCTGTGCTTACTGTCTGGGAAGCAGTCCTAATCCCAATAACGGTTTTGGAGCATTGTGCCTCCGTAGATAGATGCTCAATTTCTAGGAATTGTTACCATCCCCATTTCTGTAACTCCCATTCATTTTTTCCCCCTCACACGTGGTGATGCCCGTATCCACACTATTGGCGAGTTACAGTTTCCAAGTAAAATGCTTTTAGAGAGTAAGGCCCTACCCTAAAATAGGGGTAGGATATATAATCTCATATTAATGCTACCTATAAATCCACGTCTATAATTATGAACTGATTCAGTTAAATCCGACTTACCCAGTCACCAAGAAGCGGAGAAGGCAGCGGAGGCAGCTACAGAGACCCAAGTTACGAGCACTTTTATATGCTGTCATAGAGAATAGAAATTGGGAGAGACCTTTGCGCAACCGTTCTCTCCATCTTGTGAAACAGAATGTTTTCCCCTGCTGATGCCTTCCTTTGTTGCAACTGTTTTGATAACAGCTTATGATCATTAGATAATTTCCAATCCCACACAGCATGGTGCACTCACTTCACCCATCTTGTCTTTTCGCTGGAAATCTCACAGTAAGTTGAGGTTAGTTTTCTCTTAAATACTTGCTAATATTTGTGAAGGTAGCTCAGAGATGGAGAACATACATGCTAGTAGTCAGCACAAGAGTCCAGTTTATAATAATTACCAGTGGACTCGTGGATTTTTCCTCTTTAAATGCAGGAAATCTTTTTACAATAGATATCCGTTAGTCCATGGCCATTGCGTACACAGTCTAGGGCTTTGCGACTGACTTTAGAGCTTCAGACTGGTTTTGGGCAGATGTTCTCCTACAAGACTATATCACGCCCCAAGTAGAAAGTAAGAAGTACCAAAGCAGTTTGTGGACTCTCCTGTGAGCAATAGGATCAGGCACAATAATTCAATTAGAAATTCAGCTGAAGAGAGGCACCTGTCCAAGCTTTTCCAATTTGTCATCAGTTCCTTATAGAATCATATCTCAAGGAATCATCCCCTTCCAAGGTGCCTTCAGAATAAACACAAAAAAATGCTGATAACTGTGAAGAAATTGAATTGTCTTTTCCCAGTGTGCTTGTTGGAGACCAATATGAAGAGAAGAACAACACAATTACCAGCAGGACTGGAGGATCCAGAGGAAATATGACCTGAGGTACAGGTCCATAACCCACTAAAACAAATTCAAAGCCTGAAAAATGCCGGTACTGTGATTCACACAATCACATGAAAAACCCTCTTGTAGCAAATTACTAAAACTAGTGCGAAAAATACAGATTGTTTTATTTAAGTTTCACGACCATGAAATAAATACAATGACCAGAGGAATGTACGCAGCTGATAGAGATAGGACAGCAAGCTGCACAGAATAATATGACTCACATAATTTGTGGGAATGAGAAGTAACTAATAATTACAGTGATTGACAGTTGAAGCAATTAAAGGGCTTACCAAGCCAAATATTTTATAAAAGTTAATAAGGACCTCATTGTCTGAGCTTTTTTCCAATGTAGAGAAAAACTTGTTTAAAACACAGCTTCTGGCTTGACCCATCCATACAATTCACGTTCTGTAACTGATGCTTTTCCCCGGCAGCTTTAAGGAAGGTGAATTAATGTTTAACATAAGGTAGAAAACCACAAGAGCAGATAAGGTCTTTCAAGCTCGAACTGCAGCCAGCCCTCATACTCCACAGATAATTTTAAAAAAAATATAAAATACAAAATGCAAAAGAGTAACTGGCAACAGTCCAACAACATCCCTTCTCACGTCACCTGAGTTACCTTACATAAAAGGGTTCTTTCAAAGATAAATAGATATGCTCCCTCACCAAGTGAAAGTTAAATACTTCTGAAAATACAAAGAAAATCCATCAGGGCTTTTGTAGTTTCCTTTAAGAATTTCTTGTTTCTTATACAGAGCAGTGAACTCCAAAAGCCAGATTTAGTTCTCCCAGCTTTAGGTTTGAACTCACCTCACATAAAGCAATTCTGGAACACTACCAGAAAGATTCCTCATCTTGTTTTTTTTCTAGCATGCTAATATTATTGTTATTGTTGTTGTTGTTGGGCTTTATTGATTTTCTGATTTTTAAATTGATTTAGAAATCCCAGTACTGTGCTCTGATCCTTACACAGCTGCTTTGCATACTGAGATTAAATCTTCCAGAGGAAGCTGATTTAATTGCTATTGCCCTCACCTGTGCCATGCTATAATTTTCTAAATTGGCCTGAAAGCTCACTCATCTGAAAGGAAATAGCCCATATTATTATCATCACAGATTGTAGCGAAACAGTATCCTTAACCTTCATTTTTCCACAGATTTTATCCCAGAGATTCCAGGCAGAGTGCTTGTAAGATAATAACAAACAGCAACATGCATCAAAATAAACAGGTTAAAATACGGGAATAATTGTGCAAGAATTTAAACATAAGGCTGCTTTGGATCCTGGACATCCCCATTTTGGATGGAAAAAAGGAGGATGTAGGGGTTAGATTCAGTTCCCGATTGAGATAGCTGTACCTGGGTGTCTGAAAACACGTGTCTAAGCTTCTCTTACGGTCAGTAGACACACGTGGTGGAGCCTGGAGATCTATCCCTGCCTTCCCCCTTCCATGAATTCTTGCATTTCATCAACCGAGCACTTCTGCCATCTCTTTGGGGCATTGTTTAGCTGTCCTGTGGGGGCACTGGAAGTTTAGAAACCCCACTGATGTGGAGACCCTATATTTAGTCACCTCTGCATGTTCCAGTTTCCATTGGCACCGAGATTATTTTCTTCTATTTTTTGCCTTTTCCACACTCCTTGCTTCGTCCTTCAGCAAAATTCACCCTGATCCCAAGGGGAATTCACAGTCAGTGACCCCAGTCTACTCACGTCCCATTTGTGTCCTGAATACCTGGTCCCACCTTTGAGTATTTCATGGCAAGCTCTCTTGTTACGTGGATTTCCTGTCTTATGGATACTTTTGGTTCCATTTCCTAGCTACAGTGTGACAAAAGGTGGTGATTAAGCAATTACACACACAAATAATTCTAAAGCTGAAGAATTCTTCCCCACCACTAAATGAGATTTGCTCAGAGTTTAGGAATAATTACACTATTGCAATCTCACCGGGCATCTTTAATCTTAAAAACAAAACAGAATGCTCTTTAATACCCGAGTGCTGGCCTCCTCGATAAAAGCTGAGGGTACACGAAATTGCAGCCCAAGGTGTAACTACCGTTTGCACTTCCCTGTATAATTTAGCTTTGTATCAAAGCTGGCCAACGTATACATCTCAGGCTGCACACGACATACCCATCACCCAAGTGTGTTTTCCAGGTCAGAGCCACCTCATTTGACCAGCAACAGGGCTGCAGGGTCACCCGAAGTCCCCAGGTGTGGGAAGAGCTGATGTAGCAGCATTAGGAAGGCTGCTGGGTTGCTCCATAAATCAGCCCTGCCCTGCCTCATCCCACCCTATAAGACCCAGGCTCTCAGGAGAAGTCTTGTCCCTTTTTCTCTCCATCTGAGTTACAACAAAGAAGTGAAGGATCTCAGTAAGAATCAAGAGGCTCGTAGAGGTGAGAAGGACAGAGTGATACACACTCAGCAGAATGGGAATTGCGTATTCAAAGACAGCCTGGAGCAGCCTTCTTGTCCCATTGTAAAGGGAGAGAAGGAGATATGAGGTTGGCAGAGCCTTCTTTAAAGTGGAGGTATGGTAGAGATGTGTACAGTCCTGTTTCTTGACAGGGTGAATGCTGGTAAGTCCAAGTTTTGGGTTATTTAGAGCGGAGAGCCTCAGGAGTTCCATCCTTGCAAACAATTCATTTTTAATACTCTGTTAGTGCTGACGGTATGTGAGTGGATTCATATTCCTGTATCGCCTCATGGTTCACAGAGGTGTGGTGTCAATATCCCATTTAATAATCTATTCATTTTAAAGCCATTAATTAAATCTTCATTCTGGTTCATTACTTAATTAAGCCTGCTAATCTCAAGAAGAAAAGCTGGCAGCTGACTTTCAGTTTCTTCAAGGCTGACAGAGTGCTGGAAAGGGATTTAAACAGTCACAACAGCCCTTCACCAGCACCTTTGCTGGGCATCCCAAGCAGGATTCACTCGGCCCCTTCTCCTGTGTCTGTCCCGTGCCTCGGTCTCCCTGGCCCCATCCTCGGCTAGTGTGAGATATTGGAATTATAATTACAGGTTATAAGTAATAAGGTTAATAATAATTAGGTGTGTCTAAGTCTTAGATCCACCCTTATGTATAGAGTGTCCTTAGACAGGTTAGATGGCTTTTGAGCACCAGTTATCCCATAATAAGATAATTGTCTGTGCCATGCGGGTGCAAAGAGAAGGAAGGTTTGGAAGAAGCAGTGAGAAGATGATGTGGGATGTTATAAAAGCAACGCAATGTGGCATCCTTTATAGTGACCGAAACAGCCAGGGAAGGTAGAGGAACAGCTGGGCTCCCACACGCAAGGTAATATGGGTGGAAAGTATCGAAAAGTGTAAAATAAATTGGTGACGTGTTTGTGGGAGGTGGTTAAATTGTGGACAAAGGAGGAAAGAGCAAGAGTGAAGGACAAATGGGCAGAAAGATGCAGTGTTATCAGAAATACAGAGGTTTTGCTAGGCTGTGAATCAAAATGTCTTGAAATATGGCTTGGGCAGATGAGTAGAGAGTATCGAGGGTTCCTTGAAAATGGGATGTGTCAGTACGTGCCGAATGGACCCAGCCAACACACCTGCATTTCAGACAGCAGAGCACTGTGGTGCATCGTATGGATACTAGACACAAATTTCTCCAAAAGGGGTCAAGCTCAAAGTTCCTGGGCTGAAAGGCTAGTGGCTCTTTCTTAAAAAGCCCCAGCAAGGCTCTTGGAGGACCGACTGTGTTGAGCAAGCTGCTTCATTCTCAAAAAGAACCAACTTAGCGGTTTTCAGGCACATAATTAAAAAAAATAATAAAAGGAATTATTTGCAAGTCATCTTCAGCAGGTGAAAATCACTTTCTGAATCCCATTGTGCAACGAGGTTATTGTTAAACTCCTTGAACCACTGGGCTGGATGAGGTGGAGACAGTGAGGCAAGGCCGGGTCTTTTGAACTGGAGGTTCCCGAGAGCTCCACCCTGCTGATGATCTCATTGCTGAATTTTTCACAACACTTTTTGGGTGAGCCAGGCAATCAGAGCTTCTATCTCTGCCCTGCCTCCCAGCTTATCTAGGGCGAGACACAGTTCACTTGGAGCTAATCCTCCAAGGGATAGTAATTACATCTTCATCTTGGATCAATAAAGTAGGGCACATGCTAATGTCTGCAAGATAAACAAGAAGATTTGCAGGAATTACCATCTTATAAAAGGACAAATTTAAATATACCTACATCAAATATTTGGGGGTCTCATTTTAGAAAGAGCAGATTTACAGGGGGGTGGGTAGGGAGCATGCATGGGATGCTTTTGCCCCAGGGGAGTTGGCTGAGCAGACAGTAGATCCCAGTGAAAGCCCTGGGGGCTGCAGCAGGTGGATGGGTAAATTCTGTCTTCTCAGAGGCTGGCAGCTGCCCAGGGAGACAGGGCAGGGTGAAGAGGGAGACTGGCAGGAATCCAGGTTGCTTAGCATCTTTTCGTGTGATGTTTTAACATTACTGTGAAGTTTTCTGCAATCCCACTTCTCTTTCAAGAAGTCTCTGGGTAAACAACTGCACCTGGATGCGACTGCACAGGCTGCTTGCAGAAGGAGGTGGACACCCTGGTGTTCATGGGCATCTGCCTCCACAGGCGAGGGCAAGGTGTTAAACAAGGAGTCTCAAGAGTCACCAGCCTGAGAATGGAAAATCAGCCAGATTTCACGTTTCAGTTTTAGGGACAAGTTTACAGATGAATTTTATTTCACTTCTGATAAATCGGACTCTTGGCTTGCAGCGACTGGCAGAGGTCTCCAATCGTAACTGCAGCCAGTGTTCTTGGGACCAAAAGGACAATGGTTGCACTTAAAACGTGTGGAAATCTTTAAAGAAATAAAAACTTAGATTTTGAGTGGGGGTGGATGGGACATGGGGAGCTGGTTTGGGTTTTTTCCCCTGAACCAAGGTAAGCAACAAGGAAAATTTCCCAAGGTGTCATTCCTTTTCATCGATTTATTGCTCTTCAGCTGACACGTCAAACCAGCAATTCATAAAACCCCAAGCTGTACTCAGCAGGATGAGGAACAAGTGAAAGCTGTGAGGTGAAAGTGAAAATGAAACAGCCTCGTGCAAAGGCGTGTGAACAGGGCTGAGGAGTGCAAGAGGGAGTCGATTGTTTTCTCACTTCACGGGTGAGCGGGACTGACTTATTTGGGTTTGCCGTTTGCTGTCTAAATTTCACCAGTAGGTACCTGAACACCAAGAGTGGAAGAGAAAGAAAACAAGCAAGCTGCCATGATGATGCAGATTAATTTTAATGGGAAGGGAAAGGACAGAACAAGACTGCTAGAATAATTAACAGCATAAAGGGCATTCATTTTTCTGGAAAGCAATGGAAAAAGAACAAATTGTTCCTGAAGATCCAATGCTGCATGTTTCAAAGGTCAGGATAACACAGAGTGGAACAGGGAGCACATTATTATCCTCATTACCTGCCTGAGGAGGATGTAATTGAGGAAAAAAACGAGGAATTTAAAGAATAGTTAAAAGAAGATGCAGGTAAGTCTGCTTAAGAGAGGCAGGAGGAGTCTGTGAGGCCTTTGGACCTGGTCTTTGGGGTTGGTACTGCTGTGCTACGCTTCTGAGGTCTCTTGGTCCTCGTTTGCTGTATCTGTATTTTCAGCTTCTGGCTTCTCGTTGTCTGGAACACGCTCTTCCCTCTCGCTCTCGGATGGTTCGTAGCGTCTGTAGCCGGGTCTACTGCAAGGATGCATCCAGTGGGAAGAGAACACGTAGGAGGTCCGCTGTGCTGACGGAGGCACGTGTTTTGGGGTGAATCTCTCCGCAGGTGGCTCTGAGCACAGGACTTCTGCTCTCAAGGTTGCCAGCGGGGCTGCTGCACCTCCCTCTGAGACTGCAGAGCTTCCCACTACCGTCTCCTGCGGGCACGTGCTGAGGATGGGCCCCGGGAACGTCACAACGACGGGAGGGGGGTATATAATGACTCTGGTGGCAGCGCAGGATACAACACATGGCTCGTTGCAGCTGGTAGCAAGAGGCTGTGGGCACCGCACGTCACATGGATCGGAACACGGTCCTCGGTCCCACTCCCCACCGAAGGACATCTGGGAGAAATGGTGGCGAACCTGCAGCACAGAAGGGAGACCATGGGAGTGTTTCTCAGGGTTTGCACCCCATGCCCTACCCTTCACCCCACAGACCCCACACCCCTGCTCCTCTCTCCTGTTCTCCTTGCGGGGAGGGTGAGGCATGTGCCACGGCCGGGCACTTTTCCACCCGTGCAGGACCTCTTTTCCTTCTCCAAATTACAGATCCTGTCTGGGCAGCCACCAAGGACAACTGGAGAGGTGCTGCAGCTGTGGCCAGTGAGTTCAGCATCTCCACTACTGGTGCCTTGAGGTTACCAGTCATACAGAAACGGGTACTTGATGTCCCTATACTGGAGAATGTCCTCTCCCTCGATTGTTTGTTTGTCTCGGTGATAGTGCACGCCCAGCCATCGTTAGGATAATCATGTGTTATAGGATTCCTGTGCCTCTGCTGAGTTTCTGCTGGGCACTGCATCAGTGCAAAGCTACAGAGAGGGTCTGTCCTGAGAGGTTCATGGAAACTAACAAGCCCACATCAGACAGGGAGGAAAAACCATTATCTCAGTTCTGCAAGCTGGGCAGAGGTGTGCAGGAGGTGGAAGGACCCGATTTTGGTGCCATTCTGCGTGCTAGTCCCTGAGCTCCTAGGGAAACCTTGCCTTCAGGTACCTCCAAGAGGGTTCACAAAGACCGTTGTGGCAAAGCCAAGAACTTCAGGGAGATTTTTTGGTGCCTATCTTTTTGCCTGAACCCTGAATCCATCTTTTAGGTCATTCAACGGGAACCAATGAAAAAAATTTATTGTGGGATTTATCTGTCAAAGTTTAAAACTGCACGATGTAGATAATTACCTGTAAGCTAGCGACATCACCTCTGCCCCTGGAGAAAAACAGACACTTCCAGGGGACAGTCAAGCTCATTCCGAGGTAGGAGGATTTTAGTCCCTTTTTATCCTTTTGAAATCTAAATCTTGCCTATTTATGAATGAAAACTTTTGGAAAATTGATTTTAACATCTCATATCAACTACAATCTTTTAATGAAAAAATTCTGTTATCTAAGATCTACCTGAAAAGAGCTTAAAATGCCTTTCACGTTGGATACAATATACAGTTAGCTGATTATATTATTATCAGTTAATTTTTTTAATAAGAATGCCAGTCTCCAGACATACTTTATAAGGTTGAACACAGTCCAAGTATACAGCTAAATAATTTCTAGCAGCCTTTTCGAGAAAGAATCTTATTAAGGTTTTAGAAACCACAGAGTGGCTCACTGTCGAACCCCAGCTCACGTCAAAGCAATGTTTCACTCAATACAATTAATCAGACCGAGGTTAATGGGACTTACCTGCTGTCCAGGAAGAAGTCAAGAGAAGCGACCAGTGGATCCCTGAATCCTTTGAGTTTTATAGGCTTTCTTGAACTTCCAGGAAGTTGAGACAATCTTTGTGTGTGAGGTCTTAATTACTTTCCAAACAATTTTTCCCGCATGTGTAACACACATAATGACTGTAATTATTTTAACATTGTTTATCAGCATTATTCCATTTTCTATGGTACATACTGTTACCTGCTGTGGGGTTCCCTTCGTATTGTATCTTTCTGGTCTAAATTATTGCTGATGTCATTCTATAGCTTTTTGTATTAATGTAGGAATGCAAAGTTTGTTCAGCTTTGACTTAAAATTGACCCTGTGAGCAGCGGCTTGCAGATGGCAAACAACATATTGCAGACGTATCAGGTGTACCTGCTGCTAGGTGTGGGACTTCAATTTACTCCTCTAAACCCACGATAGCATTTGGTTGGAGGCACCGTGCATTTCATCCTATTAAGTGGCTTGGAGGAGGTAGGAGTGGAGAACAGAATTTTGCAGACAGAGCATCGCCCATTTTTGCTCGCGACGAGACTGATTTGCTTATTTGCTTCCTGTCCTTTTTTTTTTTTTCACTGGCTGTTGTCACAGCTTCAGCTGGAGAATGTCATTCTGCTTGGGAATCCCCACTCGTGCTCTAGGTACTGGCCAGGTGCCCAGTGTCTGGCTCCGGTTTTCATGCACGATCAGAAGGCTGAGAAACATAACCTCGAAGGATGGCCACTTACAGAAGAGAAGGCTGGAAGCAGATAAGGTAAATAATTTCTGCAGATAAAAGGTAGATGCCAGAGTGAAAGATTTTAACTGCCATTTTCACTGCTGGGGACAAGAGAATTCACGGGCTGAAAGCACATTAAGGGAGAGTTAAGCACGGGGAAAAGTTTTTAATCACGCGACTACTGATGATCAGGAATTTCTGAATTTTGCGGAGCCTCACTGATTTCCCAAGGATTCAGGTGGATTCTCAGAGTTAAGAGTCACACACTCAGTTCTCACAGGCTCAGCTGAAGCTGCTGCCTTAACCCATTTTTGCTTTCGAATGCAAACAGAAATGTATTGTTCAATGAAAATGCAAAACACCTTGAATCGTCAAGACTCGAAAACAACATCCTGTTTATGAGAACAGCTGGGACACTTCCATCAAAAAATGCATGTTCTAAAGGTGCCATTCCTCAGCCCCGAGGTGCTTCCCTCTGCTAAGGTACTATTAATATTATAACGATAACACACTTTGCATGCATAAAAGAGTGATGAATATTTTTTAAGTGTTTTGTCATTCCTCGTTGTGTGGAAAGCTCACCTCACTCTAATCGTGGGGATTATTTTCCCTGTCCTCTCACGAAAAACATGTTATCCAAAAGCCAGGCACAAAGTTATCCAGAAGCCAGACCCCAAATTCACACCTCACAATAGACTTGAGACCATCTTTGTCCTAAGCACTGATTTGGTGGGTAAAGGTAGTAACAAACTCTCCCTTCAGTGTTTCCTTCTCCAGGGAAAACATCCCCAGCTCTCCCGCCTCTCTCCCCCTCCACCGTCTGCATGAACCACCTTGGCAGCCTCCACCGAACTTGCTCCTAGTGGTCCATGGCTCTTACGCTGATGACCCAGAACCAGACACGGAGGGCTGGATGTGGCCTCCTGAGTGCCAGCTAGAGGTGAATCAAAGCATTTCTCCTGCCACCTGACTCGGGCAGCCCAGCCTGCTGTTGGCTTTCACTGCCACAGG
>WKFP01014927.1:77120-119826 GCA_011057875.1 Pterocles orientalis | reverse complement strand
GCAGATCCCACCTTCTAATCTATCTGATGAGGGAGAGCAGTTCGAGCATCATTTAGTGGTTGCTTTGAGATATCAGCTTTTTATATTATCGTGTCAGCACATCTCCTTCACCAGGAGCAAAATCACAGAAACAGAAGCTCAGGTTTTTAAAAAGAAACTCATTTCCACTGATCAACGCGATCTTCCCCATGGTAACTGAAGGGGAGTCTGGACCCTTTCAGGACCAAGAGCGACGGAGGTCAGCAAAGCCTTTTAAACCATGCAAGTGGGATAAAAGCAGGTGGGAGAACTTCCCCAGGGCATGGGCTGTGCCCTAATTGTGATCCTCCATCTCCCTCTAACGGCTGCAGCCCTCGGGGCCTCGCTGCCTGTCCTGGGTGTGCTGGTGCCTGGGGTGAGCGAGGGCAAAGAGGAGCCGTGTTTTGTAGACCCAGTAAAAGAAAGGGGTTGATCCCATGGGAGGCTACTTGCTCAGGCCTTTCCTCTCTTTCAGTTCCCCCCAGTTAGTGATTTACTAGAAGTTAAAGTGGAGCAAGACTCCTGAACTTGGAGGACTGCTGGTAGCATCAGTCTCAGTTTTTACAGGTAAATCTCTCACTTTATTAGAAATGGGAGTCCATGAAAATCCTGCTCGGTCTGTTTGGGGTGCTGCAGAGGAGGTCAGAGGAGGTTTTCCTGCTGGGATTTGCCCACAGAACTGGCCGAGCAGAGCAAGGCAGGGAAGCAGAGAAGGGAGGAGCTGCTGGATCTCCCACTGCACCTTTAGATGGTGGCAGAGAGCTTCTGCTTCCCCAGCGCTGCCCCAGGAACGCCTCCCGGGAGAGGCTGGGGTGTAGGGCAGGTGGGCAAAGAAATGTGTTTTGGGATTTATCCCCTTATGTATCTGTACCTAGGAAATCAAAATATTGACCAAGCATGATAACTGTTTCATGCTGTCTAGGAAAATGCCAGGGTCAAGGAACAGCCGGAGTTGAAAGTTAGTTTTCTCTCTGGCTGCAGTTTTATAACCACGGGCTATTGATGCTGACCACTCATCCGATGCAGCTGGGGCCAGCTCAGGGTCACAGCATCAGAAGAGACCTCCTGCAGCGTCCTCTCGCCCCCCTGCTATGCCAGGGACTATCTCACATAACCTGTTTCATAATCTGCTCAGCAGTGGCTTGTCCAGGGACAAAATTGCAGAGCAGGGGACACCTGGGGGAAGCCTGCCCTGGTCCTAGGATGCAGGACTGGAAACTCTCCTTCGTGACCCATGTGCAAGCGAGGTGTGCTTCCCTGCGACACTTGTGCGACCGAGCTAAGCCCGGATGGGCAGCAAGCTCCTGTCTGAAGACTGCAAATGAGTCTTATTATTTTAGTCAAGCCTTCTGCTAAATGCCACTCTCCCCACTGCTTCTTTTGTTACATCTCTGGGTAACCTTTTAATACCAAGATCTTTTCCTGCAGATGGTAAATATTTTTAGTCCTAAAAGCACGATTGCTGCCATTATTTTACACAAAGGAGTGATATAGCAACAGGGAATACTCTTGTCCAGCAGTGGGCATTAGAAACAGTTTTTAAAAATGGAAAATGAATCAGACAGAGCAGAAATCCAGCTGCAACCTGCGATTTAATATGACCGGTACAACCAGCAAATATAATTGATCCAGTAACAGTAAAAATCTCTCGGGGTACGAATACTGTAACAGAGTTGTATTGGCGTAAAGTTCAAAGTCTGAGCACCCGCTCAGAGCTACTTAACTTCTCACTAACATCTTTTTGGCTGCAGGAGTAACAAGTGTAGGAACAAAAGGAAGGCAACGCACTCTAGGAGTTTATTATGGGTACAGTAAGGGGTAAAATAGGGTAAAAGCTTCTCTGGGGGTTAGGAACACGAACATGGGGAGAAAAATAACCTCAGCTACATAGCTTGCTGTTTTCACGGCAACTTCTTGATCTCATCTACCAGAGCCATTTCGACCCAGAGCGACCCTTCCTGGGGTGGCTCGAATGTTTCACTGCCCTCACGTGATGCTGTGGCGAGCAGTGGGTGGCATCGGGGTAGAGGCACTTGGTCTTGGTTAAGTGGTGCGTGGATGAGCTCTTGTGCTTGACTCCCTCCTGCGGCAGCACGCATTTGGCTGCACGGTGCTGCGCCGAGCACTCCTTTATTGCCTGACCAGGGGGGCACTTGGTTGCTTGCGGCCGCGGCGGGCACTTGGTGGCACATTGCTGCGAGGAGGGGATGTACTCCTGCGTCGGGTAGCCCTTCATGCACTTCTGCGGGGGGAACCTGCTCACATTCTCGTGTGGCAGCGGCTGCATTATGCAGGGCTGTGGGGGGCACTCGGTGACTCCCCGCAGGGGTGGGGAATAGCTGTTGGTCATCCCCTGCGGGGACCGGTGCTCCGCACAGCACCCTCGCCCTGAGCAGTGGGTTCTCTTGTGCGACCTGCATTCCTCCTCGTACGAGGGCCCGTACTTGAGCCCACATGGTGGGAACTTGAGTTTGCCCGGCACTGGGCACTTGGGTGCGCACGGCGGGAGGCTCTTGGCCGTGTGTTTTTTCTCATGGTGTTTCTTCTCGCAGGGCTGGCAATCGTGCACCGCGCTCAGGCTGAATCTCCTGCAGGGCAGAAGGTGAGCGGTCTCGCAAGGCTGAGGGTGCAGCAGGACGCACTGCTGTACGTAGGGTTGACAATACAGTGGCAGAGTCTGGGTCACGCTTGGCTGCGGGCACACGTAAGTGTAAGTTTGGGCGTAGTTTTGCCACCTCGTCATCGGGGTCTTGGTCACGCTCAGTGGGTGGCATGTGGTACTGCACGCATCAGAGTGGGGCATGCACTGGTGGAGGTTTTCGGTGCTGTAGCCCCACCCCGGCAGGTACAGGTGTCTATACCGGTCCCCATAATAGTGCATGGTCATGCGAGGTGGTGTGCCTGAAAGAAGCAGGAAAAAGACAGACAGTTCACGTAGGCATCGGCTATTTCTTTGTGACGCAGGACTTTGAGTTTCCCAGAGTCATCTCTACACCGTGAGCCCACGCCCTATAGCTCTCCTGAAGGTCAGAGGCTCTCGGTGACTCAGGAACAGGCTGTGATTACCCAGGTGAGGAGAGGAGAGTCTGTTCTCAGCTTGTGCCCCCACACCCTTCTCTTAGAGCCCAGAAACAATCAGGGGTTGGAGCCTGTCCAACTGGAGAGTCTTCACGCCACCCTTCAAAGACCAGCTCAGTGTTCGTCAAAGCATTTCACCGAGGAGAAGCGACATCATGACCCTCTCTTACTTCCTGGAAACCTCCTGCATCCCCACTGGGATGTTCTTTCAAGTTTGTGTCCTGCAATTCCCAAGAACCAGAGATGAAAGGCAAGCCAAAATTAAAGGTGTGTCCACGCTGTAAAATAACTCAGGTGTGGCTGCAGCTCACGGGGGCAAACCCAAGCTGAGGTTAACTTAGCTAGCTGAGGGTAAGGACAGGTTTGTGACAGCATGGCGCTCAGCACGTACGACCTGCCTGCTTGCCTGCCGGCTGATTCACGGTCCCACAGGGGTCTGCTGGGCTGGCAGCTTGTGATTATGGGGCTCTGAGCTTGCTATCGTAGCATTAGCTTTGCTCTCCAGGCTTTGCAGTCCCAGCTTTATACTATTGCATAGGAAATCTTCGAGAAACGAGGAAATACAACAGGATTGTTTCTAAAAAATTGGTGAAACCACAGCACAAAAGGAGAAGTTATCAAGAATCTCAGCAGGTGCTAACTCGTCAAGTTTCTTTGAGCTGGGAGAATTATACCCATTTAAATCAGCTTCCAGTCCTGCACTACAGTCACACCAAGCCATAGCGTCCCAGTTTTGTTACGATAACTCAAAGACCCTCTGTCAAACTTCCTAGTGTCACAGCTCTGATGGTGAAACCTCATCCCAGCAGCCCCTGTGCGAGCAGCATGGAGGGGAATCTAACCTGTGGAAGGGACACGATGGCACGATCTCGAGGTCCCCACCTCCCTCCTGAATCTGCCGTGAATCGTCTCACTTTGCCTTGGCCCCAGAACTTGTAGGAGAAACCCTCCCACTTCAGTCCCGCCTCCAGAAAATACCAGTTTCAGGAAGTTGTCTGAGTTTTTAACAGGATTATTTTGAGCGGAACAGCTACCGAAACCACTGCCATGTGAAATATACTCTGATTGAAAATGTTTTTTTCATTTTTATGTTGTTTGGAGATTAAGGCATGTAATTAAACAACCGTAAAGAAATGTCATTTTCTGATCATCCCCAGTTCTGTCTATAATTACAGTAAGGTGTCTTATCTTCCACAAGCCTATCACTGGGTGACTATTAGCAATAACAACGCTGGGTATTGCTATCATTAGGAAAACTTATTATCACTACAATTATAACAATCATCGACTAATAAAAACAGCCTATTGAAAAACAATGATAGCAATTACTACTACATGTATAATGTTAAAGTAGCTGGTGATGCTCATCAAGATAAAAAGCTAAAGCAGGGGGATTATTTACTTCCAGGGAGTTGTCTGTATCTCGGACTTATTTTTATCGTTGTTCGCCTGGATAGAAATTTTAACATGTTCAGACTCAGCTAGAGCGTCTCTTTGTTGACTTTCACATTGACGCCGAAGCCAGTCAGCTTCTTACTATTATCTGAAAAGTTGCTTTGTTTAAAATCCATTAAACAGCATCAAATTTCTCCATTCCGCTGCCTTTAGAGGAGTTGACCTTTTGTGTGCAAGCTCATATCTGACTCCTGTCAGCATTGAGCCCTTTTTGTAGTCGGTAACCTCCTTAGAACTAGATCTAACAGAAAGCGTAGAAAAGCTCAAAAATCCCACTCCTGAGTTCACAATCCATCCAGAAGTGATTTCCCAACATTCTTCACTTTAGCACGGAGAAGATGCTCCAGCTGTTAGAGCCGCGGTGATGACGGCAACATCCCCCAGAGGACGTTTCTCCTCAAGTACACAAGCAGGACCTCTGCCCGCTCCGACCACCCAGGAATAAAACAGCATTTCAGGAGCTCCATTAAAAGCCAGACTTACCCGTTTCATCTGTGAGAACAACCGAAGAGAAGTGCCTAGGAGAGCCCCGTGATGGCAGAGCTTTTATACAGTGAATAAGTGCCCTAGGGGAGTGAGGTGGTTTGGCTGGGTGATGCTCTAATTGCCTACCCGTCCTGGCTGAGCCACGTGCAGCTTCGCGCCAGTGGGAATGGCTGTCCTGGCTCTGTGGGGCTGCCATCGCCACCCGGAAGGTCTGGCTTACCTGGGAGCTCCATGACGGGGAACGTCCTGATCCAACGTGCCGAACCAGCAAAGCCCCTGGCTGGCCAAGGACACCCCATGCAGGGGTTGCTCATGGTCCTCATGCTACGAATCCCCATGCGTGGTGCTGAAGCATCCCTGCCTCCCCATTGCACATCCGGCTAAAACGCAGCTTTCCGCCCCAAAAAACATTGCAGCTGAGACCACCAAAGGGACTGCCCAAGGGACGACTCATTTCCATGGGAGCTGCATGCATAAATCCCTTTGGTGCCTTTGAAAACACCATTCAGGAAGGATTCTCGGCGACTTTTTGCAGACCATAATTACTGTGGCACGCAGACTTCCTTCACTTACACAGCTAACCCAGGGAAGAGGCTGATGATTGGGACTAAAAAAGCCTTGGGCTAAGGGCAAGACGACTGCTAAAAAGCTCTTGCCACAAAGTGAATAACCTGCCGAAAGAGGTGACGCTTTTCTGGCACAACAAAGGGGACAAGGGACCAGCAGGAGTGCTGGGGCAGCCCGGGGAAAGGCGGCTGAATCAAACCAGGCTCGTGTCTTCAAAACACAAATTGTGTTTCCTGCTCGTCTGTGCACCAGTCATCCCTCCCTTTGTTCCCTGTTTATGCCACAAGTAAACCCAAGGGACAATTAACAGTGGCCACGAGCGTGAGTGCCAGCAGGGAATGTATTCGTACACAGCTCTGGCATAAGCCAAGGCCCCTGCATTTTTTTCCTTTAGTGCAAATCCAACACCTATGAATCGGGTTCCGACATGCTTAGAATTCAGGTGAGGTCCCACGCATTGAAATAAAAAGAGGTGAAACAAATCAACTTTTAATGGAGAAAGGGGAAAATTCCTCACCGGTATGAAGCAAAATATTGGATGTCCGGCTTACGAGCCACATTTTCTATTTCTGTTTTCACCAGAAAATCCAGAAGCCTGAAGTTTGTCACTTATATTTCTGTTTTTCTGACAAAAAAAAAAAAATCCCTCAGTATCACAGAAAAAAATACGGGAAAAGCGTACGTTTTCCCAGTTGATGTAAACATTTCGAGAGCCGAAGGGAAGAGTGCTTTCCCAAGGCTTATCCTATTCTCTGCAACTAAAGCTGAAAGGACTGAATCCAGCCTGGAATTCTCGAACTTTCATTGTGTTTCACTTGCCTGGACTACAACGCCCTTTTTAACGCGAATGATCTGACCCAAGATTTTAGGAATCGAGGTGGGGTCAGAGTGTAGGTAAGAAGATTAATACAGTTTCTATAAGCTCCATAAATCCAGTTCCTGGGCAAGCTCCAGATCAAGTAGCCTTCAAGTAATGCTAAGGTTTATTTCAGTGTTTCCAGTGGAGGAAGCAAAATATTAACCTGATGATAACATCGTGCCCTGTCATCCGAGTGCTACTAATTAGCATCCGTACCGTCCATTCATCTCGGAGAGACACACAGCGCCACATGGGACACTGTCGCGGGGGCTGTTATTATTCCCAATTAAGCACAGGGGAAACTGAGGCACCTTACTCTGCCAAGTGACCGCAGCGCAGTGTGAGTCAGAGCCAGAACCAGACTCCGTCAAAACTGCCTCGAAAACAAGCCCTGTGCTCCGACAGCTGCTCCATCCCCATGAGATGAGGTCTTCCACCATCCAGCTACCCACCACCTGCGAGGATTTTTCTAACAATCCCCTGGCTCTGGGCTCCTCTGGGGAAGCCTCGATGATGTGACAGCTCCTCAGAAGCCCACACTATTGCTCATTTATTGGTTTTAAGGTGGGGATAAAATGTTGGGTTGTGAGAGCATCCCTGGCTTTGCAAGTTGGAAGGAGGTCCACGGTCACCACTGCTCTTCCATTCTGCCTCTCCAGGACAAAGCATCACCACTGGACACTCAGGAGGAGGTGTGAAAAGGATCTGCTTCCCCATCTGTGCACCCCAGAGAAACGTCCAGATGCCACCTTGACACTGCTGGATGTTGCCCCGCTCAAGTCTCAGGCACCTTCTTGGCTTCAGAGGGCAGCTCGCGGTGGCACCCCAAGGTCACCGAGCAAGGGTGGAGCGGGGCAGGACGCGGGGCAGCGTCCTGGTCCCGGTCACACCCTCCTCTTTGGCTTGCGACACTTGTTTTTGCGCTCTAAGTACGCATGATCTACTTAGCGTGAGCTACTACTCATTCTCCTAATGATAGGGCATATTACAGGATTTTTGTATTTTTCAGACAGGACTTCGCCATATGTAATAAAGAAGAACCACCAGAGGGCAAAAAGACAAGATATTT
This sequence comes from Pterocles orientalis, assembly GCA_011057875.1. Lineage (NCBI taxonomy): Eukaryota > Metazoa > Chordata > Aves > Pterocliformes > Pteroclidae > Pterocles > Pterocles orientalis. The sequence goes on along the minus strand of WKFP01014927.1, from coordinate 112,294 downwards.
AATCTCAGGTCAAACAAGTATATTTATTTAAGTATATATATGTATAATATAATTATACACATATATATAATATAATTATACACATACGGTTTGTTTTCAGTGCAGTGTACAGTACACATCTTCAGGCAGCACAAAGAATGTAGTTAATTTCTTTTATAGCTCAAACCTTTATAAAATAGTCGCGCTACAGCTTTCAGTGTTATTCCAAAGACTTTCTTTTGTTTCAAGTCGCGTTTTCGATATTAACCAAAGCAATCAAGTGAATAAAAACTTTCACGTATAAAATTTCGGCAAAGACCAACTTCACAAAGCCAGAAATCGTGTCTTGTTTGAGGACTCTACTGAAGTCAACGCAGAATAAGTGTTTCAGAGCAGAGAGGATTTCTGGCCACCTTCCGAAACGAAGGCTATTAAGAGTAGGATTCTATACTGTTTGCTTAGCAACCTCACATTTGGCTTCCAAATCTGAGAACTCGCATCCTCGTAGAATCCAGGTTAATCTGAAAATTGTCTCCCAAGGCCAGGACTAAACTTGGAGCCAGGCGCTGGCCAGCCCTCCGCTGGCCACACTGCCGGTCCAATTGATGCTGTCGTGATCTGGATTCCTTAGACATATTTATTTCTTTTTTTTTTTTAGATTTTTTTTAAATTTTTTTTTTCAATAAGGTGAGAATTTAATAACATCCCACTAAATTATGCCTTGTAGCAGATTAAAAGGTACAAGCCACAGGCACTTGGAGTGCAGCCATGGAAATAACATCACACCCTGGCCCAAAACAGCTGAGCTTCAGGGGAACTACTCAAAAAAAAAACCCAGAGATAAAGCAATAGGAATAGTCAGCAGGTGGTGCGAGGTGATAAATAACCCCTGCCCCAAAGCTGTACCTGCTTCTTTTATTTCCATGGACTTTCCTTCCCCCCCCCTTCCCGCTCCTTTTTACCAGGGCCATTTGGGCGCAGAGCGGTACTTCTTAGCGTGACTCGAAATTTTTACTCCACCCGACTCACGTTGCTGTGGGACATGCTGGGTGGCACACTGCTGCTGTGGGACACATTTGGTGGCACAGTGCTGCTGTGGGACACATTTGGTGGCACAGTGCTGCTGTGGCACACATTTGGTCACACACTGCTGCTGTGGCACACACACGGTGGCACACTGCTGCTGTGGGACACACTTGGTGGCACAGTGCTGCTGTGGGACACATTTGGTCACACACTGCTGCTGTGGGACACACTTGGTGGCACAGTGCTGCTGTGGGACACTCTTGGTGGCACACTGCTGCTGTGGGACACATTTGGTCACACACTGCTGCTGTGGGACACTCTTGGTGGCACAGTGCTGCTGTGGGACACTCTTGGTGGCACAGTGCTGCTGTGGGACACATTTGGTCACACACTGCTGCTGTGGGACACACTTGGTGGCACAGTGCTGCTGTGGGACACTCTTGGTGGCACACTGCTGCTGTGGGACACACTTGGTCACACACTGCTGCTGTGGGACACACTTGGTCACACACTGCTGCTGTGGGACACTCTTGGTCACACACTGCTGCTGTGGGACACATTTGGTGGCACCCTGGGTGGCACAGGGCTGTGGGACACACTTGGTCACACACTGCTGCTGTGGGACACTCTTGGTGGCACAGTGCTGCTGTGGGACACACTTGGTGGCACAGTGCTGCTGTGGCACACATTTGGTCACACACTGCTGCTGCGGGACACACTTGGTCACACACTGCTGCTGTGGGACACTCTTGGTGGCACAGTGCTGCTGTGGGACACTCTTGGTGGCACAGTGATGCTGTGGGACACACTTGGTCACACACTGCTGCTGTGGCACATACTTAGTGGCACACTGCTGCTGCGGGACGCAAGTTGTCTCACACCACTGTGGGACACAAATGGTAGCACCCTGGGTGGCACAGGGCTGTGGGACACACTTGGTCACACACCTGGTTGCACATTGCTGTGGGACGTACGTGGTGGCACACTGCTGCGGGGCACAAGAGGTCACAAACTGGTACGAGACACCCTTGGTTGCACGCTGCTGTGGGACACACGTGGTCACACACCTGGCCGCATGCTGCTGCTGCTGCTGCGGGGCGTACGTGGTCACACACTGCTGCGGGACACAGTTGGTGGCACACGGGGCGTACGTGGTCACACACTGCTGCGGGACGCACTTGGTGGCACACTGCTGCTGCGGGATGCCCTTGGTGAGGTACGGCTGCTGCGGCACGCACGTGGTCACATACCTGGTCGCGCACTGCTGCTGCGGGATGCACTTGGTGGCACTCTGCTGCTGGGGGGCATGGGCGGTCAAGGACTTGGTCACGCACTGCTGCGGCACACACTTGGTCACGCAAGGCTGCTGGGACGCTCCGTCGGTCGCGCACGGCTGCTGCGGCACGCAGGTTGTCACGCAGCGGGTTACGCACGGCTGCTGGAGGATGCGCTGGGTCAGGCTCTGCTGCTGCGGCACACACTTGACGGCGTACTGCTGCCGCGGCACGCACTGGGTCACACACTGCTGTTGGGAGAAGCTGGAGGACAGAATCCGCTGCTGGGGGACGCGGGGGGTCACGTACTGTGGGGTGCAGAGTGTTGAGTGCCAGGTAGGCAGTGGCGGGTGTCTGGCAGCGTACATCGGCGGGCACTTGACGGGGAGGGGTTCCTGGCGGAGCGGAGGGAGGCATTGCTGTATGTAGCACGACATCTTGGTGAGGCTGCTGCTGGAACAACACGGGAAGAAGCAGAGCCTTTAGATGGGCACCCGGCTGAGTTTCTTGCGGTCCCGCTCCTGCCCAGTTCACAAGGTGACAGAGACACGTCCTGCCTGTGCTACGGCCTCAAAACCACGCCAGCAACAGCCAAGGACCCAACCCATCATTTTAAACACGGCACTAAGCCAACCAGTGGGGACATTCAGAGACACGCAGCACCAAAAATCTCCCCAGGCTCCAATTCCCTCAACCATCACCTGGACCTCCAAAGGGGACAACCGATCCTGGAGGTCAGCAGAGGGATGGCTGATCTCAAAGCTGCCTTTCAATCATTAAATCCAGTTTTCTCCTCCTGCTTTTGGCTGGCAACTGCCTCTGACCTCTTGCTGACGTGTTGAGCAAAAGATCCAACCCAGAAATAAACCCTGAACCTCCGGCCACATCCACCATAGCAAAGAAAAACAGCACCCAAGGCACCGCTGCTGGTGATCCCATCCCACCGCGAGCAGGCAGAGGTTCACAGCTCTGTCCCAGCATCACAAAGTTCACGCTCATTAGGGAACCAAAGCCAATTAAAGCGTAACGATACCACAACTGAAGACAAACCTGCTTACAGCTCTTCTAGCATTGTGGTCCCTGATACGCCAAAGCTGCTCTGGCCGTTGTCAGGCTCCCCCAAAAGCAAACACCAACAGCAGCACCCCAGTTACTGCTAGCAAACTTTCCTCACATTTTTCAGGAATGTCTCTTGGAGTCGGATGCTCAGCTCCAGATGCTGTAAGAGAGCACACTCCCACTCCAACACAGCAGTTCAAACCTACTAGTCTTTAAAAATTATTCAATATGTTAAAAAAGCAGAAATAAAACTGCATTTCAGCAGCCACAGAAGCTCAGCATAAACCAGACTTACCCAGCTCCCCGGTGAGAACAGCTTTGTGATGTGACCAGCGAGCCCTAGCAGGAGGAGAGCTTTTATACAGCTACTAAACGCGCCTTGAAGGTATGAGGTGCCCACGACATGTTCTATTAGCTCCTATGCAAAGGCTGGCCTGTGTACAACACTACCAGTGACTAGCATACATATACTCATCCCTGAGGATGAGTAGTTGGACGTCAGCTCCCCATAGTAAGAGTAATTACCTTTTGTATAATCCTCCCTGGCATGGCAAGACTGAATGGTATTTGGAGAGGCAGACAGCAGTGGCATCCCCTGCCTCAGGGGTTTTCTAAGGCAGAAGGGCACCCAACAGCACGCAGGAATGGCTTTCCAGAGGTCTCCCAGTCCCTGGAAATGTCCTGTGTGGCCATCCCAACATTTGGCTTCTTTCTGCACACACATAGCATTGGCTTCGTGCCATGAGAGCTGCACTGACCGCTCCATGTCCTTCTCTAACTTCAGTCCCTGGTTGAAGCTGGCAGCGCTTCTCATCTGCCTGGTGATGCCCAGCGGCTGGGGTCAGTGGTGCGGGCAGGCTGGACACAGGGCACTGGCTCCTCTGAGGGAAAATAGGAGCTCCCAGTAAAATCCAAATCACCCCCTTGGGTGGGTGCAGTTCGTCATCCAGAGAGACCCTCATTCTAGCTCACGTAGTTCTGCTGGTGTCCTGACGCTCCCGTGATCCCAACGCAATCACCTGTTATCAGAGCAACGGGAACACACCATCCAGTGACTCCCAGGTGAGCGGAAAAGATGAGCTACACTCACATTTGATTGCAGCCCTTGCACAACAAGCTCAGCTGTCAAAGCCATGACCGGCAGCACGACTGGCCAAGAAAAGCTCCAGGAGATAAACTTCCTCCAGTCCTGCGGGTGACTTTCACAGTGAGTCAACGTCTTATCGCACGCTGCGCCCAGATTAAAAAAAAAAACTAGTTAGAAAATTTTAGAGATTATTTTTTTTGAAATCACTGAAGATCTAATCAATGCTTTTATGTGTACGCCATCACATGAAACAGACCCCGAAAGTGACCATTTCTTCCTCCTGGCTGACTCCCAGCTCGGAGGAGTGCCCTACCCCACCGACATCCAGCACTGGCTGACATGAAGCCCACCCCAAGGGCATCAGTTCTGAACACGTTTATCAAAAGTCATGGTTTCTTGTGAACTAGAGAAATGGTTCTCCCCACGTGGTTTTTGGGGCCAAGAAAAAAAAGTGCATAAATAATTTTGTTGTGCAACTGAATAATAATTTTTAGCAACTCTTGCACAGCTATGCCTCTGGTTTCAAGGTTTATTGATGGGTGAATCCCACACCAGGCAAGAATCACAGAGGGTGAAATGCTCCCTTTACCACAGGCTTCTCCAGCAGGAGCTAATCCTTACCCTTGCTGGTCAACACGGAGTGTGTTCATCGTTGCCTGAACCACAAGGAATGTGGCTTTGTTGTGGCACCTCTCCTGTAGAAATTCATTCTTTGACTCAAAGCCGTAACTCTTCAATGCTTTTTAGCTCCAAACATCGTTAAGTGTGATCCTCCTTGCTAATCAAGTTCACATTTATATTTTTTTTATTCTAATCCAGATGCAGGCACTGCCCCAACCTTCAAACAAATCCTTGATCAAAACCCCACGTGTACCTGCCTAACTTATTGAAAGCCCAGGTGAACTTTAATTATTCGATTAAAACAACAACTTGTCTTTCATGTCAATACACAGTAGTATCTATACATCTATGTATCTAAACCCTCTTAATCAGTAAACTCCAAAACTACAGAATCAAAGAAAGAAAGAAAAACCCCAGAAACCCAGTCAGGCTCCATTTTAACTCTGGCATCATAACAACTTTGCAAACTTTCACTATGTTAACGATTTAATGAGCCTTTCGCTTTCCCATGACGATGCCTCTCAAAAATGTATGCTTCTGTTGTCATCATCCATGTGTATCCTGGTAGTACCCACCTTCTCCCCACAAGCCAGCCCTGCCCTGCCCCGCAGCATTTGTCAGCTAAGAAAATCTCTCGTGTTTTTTTAACAAGCCTGACTCAGCCTGGAAAACAGCACGAGACGAAGGTGGGAAAAGAAGTTAAAAGTGGGCTGTGGCACTGGGGAGTACCAAGAGAGAAGCTGAAAAACATCCTGGAGGAGATGCCAGGTGAGACATTAGGGATTCTACCACCTTCCCTTTAATAAGTCAGGAATGCAAAGGAGCACCGTCACAGCGCAGCCATTTCGGAGCATGAGCCAATGCACCAGGAATGCAAAGCTCCCCGCCTGCTCCAAATATAGCAATGTGGCAGAAGAACAAGCCAGTCAAAAAAGAAGATAGAAGAAAGAAGGTAAATCGGCTAGGTGTGATCTGGGATATTGGGTGATGTAAAATTAGCCTTGCTCCATTAACAGTGACAACGAAATACCAATAAACTGGGCAAGGAGCTATAAAGGAGGGAGCTACAGTGGGGAGATGTTAAGCATTACAACGAGCGCACAGTGAAGGACACTACACGTGTTAGGCTGCAAAAGCAAAGCCAAGGAAGAAAGTTCTCACTTGAAGAACTAGATCCATCTTGGAGATGGGCCTGAGATGACCATTTCCTCCATCCTCACCAAGACATGGCCTTTTCCTCCAGCCTCACCAAGACATGGCCATTTCCTCCAGCCTCACCAAGACATGGCCACTTCCTCCATCCTCACCAAGACATGGCCACTTCCTCCAGCCTCACCAAGACATGGCCATTTCCTCCAGCCTCACCAAGACATGGCCATTTCCTCCAGCCTCATAAAGACACAGCCATGTCCTCCAGCCTCGAGAGAGTACGGGCATATTTCCTCCTGTCTCTCCAAGGCATGGCCGTGTCCTCCAGCCTCACCAAGGCGTGGGCATGTCCTCCAACCTCGCAAATCACGGACATTTCCTGCAAGCTGTACAAGCCACTAGAGCGCAGCATTAGCACGCGCAACCACCTCCTGCAACAGCCTCGCAGAACCGGGAGCTGGGAAACTTGTCTTCAGATGCCCTGTCTCTCCAGGAAAATAGTTTAAACCGTCAGCCTGCGAACTAGACACAGCCCAAAGCCTTTGTGTCAGAGGACCCTAATGTCTAAACACTCCTGCTGCACCACGGCGCTGGCGTGAAGTTAAAGCTGGGCTGTAGGGTGCGTTGGCGACTCGACCACAGCCTCCTGTTCCCACCGCTGCACAAATGCCTTATTCCAGATGCTCCTATCTACGTGTTTCTAAAAATTGCAAACACACACTGAAACGATAGCTGGGCTGCGTGCTGTGTGCTGCACGAGGGAGCGAGTCCGTTCAGTCGATCGCTGCAGGGCAGCAAGGTGCGTGCAGGGAGGGGAGGGTGAGAATAAAGGCAACACGACAGAATAAGCAGAGATCGCACTTTTATTGTATCAGACTTGTAATTAGAAAGCAGCGTACAAGCTGTAGATAATAAAACTTAACATATTATTAGCCCAGCAAGCAGTAAATTCGCAGACTCACTATTTCAATGATTTAACAGCACTGAAGGCAAAATGCTAACCCCAGCATGCATTAGAATGCAATGCTCCTTCTTGCTTCATTTTTAAAATGTTTTATTACTTAATGAACTTTTGCTGTTCTGCAATTAGTAGCCCCAAACGCCTCTTTGTTCTGGTTACTACCAAGGTCAGTGGAGGTTAGTCTGTAGAAAATCTGACTACATGATCGTAAGAGCCCTGGCGACTTTTAAAATACTTCAGCTGAGCTGTGGGGTGTCAACACTGATACAACTTTCTCCCCAGTGCTCATTTCCATCAGCTGGACTAGCCATTAGCTGAGCTTCCAGCTCTGTCATCATTTTCCTTACGCAGGAGCTACTTTTTCCTGGGAGGCCATTGACTCAGCTTCTGGCTTTGCTGCTGTTCAAGGTGTGGCACAAAAAAAAAAAGAGTTTGTGGTGCCTTGGCTGGTGGTGGGCACTGCTTGGCTTCTAGTTTGGATGTGAAAAGCTCCGTCGATGTCTTGCTTCTCAGGGTTCTTTTGTTTTTGGCTGTTGCTATGTCTGGTCCTGCCACTGGGTTATTTTTGTAAGACAACAAACCAAGAAAGGAAAGAAGAACAGCAGCAAAAGTGACGCTTTCCTATTAGAAGCACCGGTAGCTTCACCTTAATCCGCACACGGGGGTTAGAAAGAAGCAAACTGTGAGAGCTCAGGCTCATTATGATTTTAATGACTAACGCAGAGCGATGGAAAGGAGAAGATCCAAGATAAGTTGGATCTTAGATCTCTTTGATCCTGCAGACCAGTAATTGCCCCTCCCATGCTATCTTCCCACCGTATATCCCTCTGCTCAACGTCCCTTTCATTACTCAGACCTTGTCAGACCATCCCTTTTCCAGCACTCAACCGCGTTAGTACGGGTTTGGAGTCCAAACACCTTCTGAGCAGACCAAGGTTGGGTCAGAGCCTGTTTTGTCAGACGCAGCATCCGTGCCAGGCTGTGAGGCTCCTCAAAGTCTTCCCTGCTGCTCTGGGATTTACACCTTCCTTTTCCTCCCCCGGGAGTTCGTTCTATCAGCCAGAACATGTTGTTAAATCCCGTGCTCAGGAGACACTAAGCTTTTAAAATTTCCTCTTTCCATAGCAATTCAGCTAATAGCGCAGTTTTAGGATTATAACACAAGGCATGTTTGTATAATCTCCAAGTCCTCTGGGCCTGATTCTCTTCCTATAACCGCCTCGTGCAATGGTGTGATGCCATCAAAGTCACGACAATGGCATAGGTGTAACCAAGATTATCTCCACTAATCTGTGGCATTACAGAGATGCCGAAACAGTTGGAGAAGGAACAGTCTAATTCCTAGAGCCTGCAGCTCCTGAAATTTAATCTCATTTAATTCCATTTGCAAATGGAAGAGTCTGAAATTGTCATCATTGAACTATAATCCCAGAGTAAGTCATACTATGGCAAGCTTAACTAACAGTATTTAATATATTAATCAGAATTTACCCACCCCACCAGTGAAGCAATGACTCAGTGCAAAGACAGTGTAAGAGAGTCACAGAGGTCCCTATACACCCCGGGAGCCCTACCTCCCAGAGAGAAGGACCTGTGCTGTACCTCGCGTACATTTTTTCACAGCCCCAGAACTGCCCAATTTGCAGAAACAGGTGTTTTTTCCTGACCTTTGGGAGAGAAAACTCCCCATTCTTAAGCATTTTTCTATTTTAACAGCAGAAGGCAGTTGTGCTGGGCACACCTGAAGCGTGAAAGCTTGTTCTTATCCCGATGTTTTCCAAATGCTCTGCTCTAGAGCCCCACGTCTTCAGTCCTGCCAGAGTAACAACAAAAATGACACAGGGAGGAAATTCATACAGAAATACAAAATGTGGGGGCTGAATCTCAGGGATATTGAAAGCCTTTTCTGACTTCTTTGGGAGGATAAGGCAGCCTTAATCCGAAAGCAAGCGGTGCCCCGAGAACCTCCCTGTTTGCACCAGGCACCCGCCTGACCACCATGCAGCTGGTACTCCAGCAAGTTGGTGTTTTGTCCCCTTCCAAGAGCGCAGAGAAGACGGAAACATGGCACCGTACCCCAGCTTCTGCCTGTTCTCCAGCAGCAGCCCTGCGAAGGCGAGCAGAAAGCTGGGGTGACCCCCAGGCTGCTCTACTTTACAGTTGCATGTCCTGGTGTACGGGCTAGAAAAGGCTGATGACAGGCTAAACTCCAACAAGTTCATTCCTGAGTTCAAGTGCACAAATGAAGCAATTGAGAATTGGGCTCTTTGATGTGATGGTTGGCTGGAAAGTGTTCCTGTTGTGCCCAATGGGTTTTCAATGAGGCAACCTGTTGTCCCTGAAGCACGGTAATTCTGCAGAAGCAGTTAGGAATAAATTTGGGCTGGGAACCAGGAGAAGATTTGCAAGAAGCAGTGCAGGAGGCTCTGGAATAGGTTCCCAAATCAGCAAATTGGAATAAAAATATGCAACAAGCTTTGAGAAGGAGGTTGTTGAATTTATGGAAGAGGTTTTATAACTACGAATGTAGAGTTACAGACTTGGTGATTCAGCCAGCTCTTGAGAGTTGTTAAACTAATCCATCGATATAGGTCTAGCAGGAACCCGCCAGGTTCCTGGGAAGCTCAGGTGCTGTACTGGAGCAAAAATGAAGAGGAATCACTCATGAAATAACAAGCAAGAACAAAAAAATTATTGAAGCATGGATACTTCATATCCAGTACTTGTATACCACCGCATTTGGCCATCCCATCCCTGGTGGGTGGCCAGCTTCTCCCTTTCTGACATGACTTGACCCCCAGTGTCCAGCCCTAGGATCTGCAGAGGCTTTAGTGACCGGACTCACAGGCAGACAGACCGATACCAGGAATTTCAGTAACAGGTAATTATGTCTTTTGTCTCATGACATGAGTTAATCAAGATGTCCACCCTAAAATGATGACAGACAATAATAAAGAACAAGATGGGGTGTTAACGAAACAGTGTTTAATTAAGCCATCGGGGCGAGCCGTGTGTCTTGGGAGATCCAGTTCAGCAACTTCTGAATCACACCAAGACGTGAAATCCACGAGTGCAATAGTTCCCTCAGATCATTTTCTCTGTGCACAAAGGTTCAAAGTTCTAGACGGAGAAAAATCAAAGAGCATCCATGCAGACGTGAGGTGAGGATCACAGATCCTGAGCTTCACATCCTGAGCTGAGGTTCTCTGCAGTGGTCTTTGCTTCTCAAAAACCTGATTTATTTATTTTTTTTCAAACTGAAGCAACACAGCTTCAGGACCATTAGAGATACCGAGAGACTCATCTCAATGATAGAGATAAAGCAGATGGCTACAGACCTCCATTCGGAGCTGCTGGAATAACTAACTGCTGGATGCCTCCCGGGGCATCTTAGACTTCTGGAGACTTAGTTACCCGATCAGCATTTGCAAGGCCACCGATGGCTGGCTGATAGCAGCACATCACCTACCCAAGCGTGTGAAAGCTGGAGCGGCATTTTCTCTCTAGGAAGAAGGGCTCAGGCCAGTATTTTTCTCATTTGTGGTGTCCCGTTCCCCGGAATTAGTGGTACAACTTCACTACCAACTGGGAGCTGAGCCAGGCTCCACCAGGCGAGAGCTGAGGAGCTGCTTAGCTCCATGTTTGCTGTAAAGCCACCTTGCTTGATGCACGTTTGTCCCGTAGTTCCCCAAATGTCTGAGCAAGGCAGGGTTCACTGCACATGGCGTTTGCCTCTAAAAATAGTCTTTGTGCAATTCGCATGGAAGGGGAAAGCAATTACACCTCTACCATGGGAAAAACATTCACTCCCTTTCCACGGGCTGACTTCAGAGCCTCTTCGATGATAATTACCGTCATTTTTCTGCTGAGGTTGCAGACATGGAGGTGAAGCGACCTCCCCGAGCCTCTCCAGACCTGGATCCAAACCAGTGTTTAAGGTCAGGATGGCCCCACCTTCAGATCTCCAGACAGGGTTCAGGTCCTCTCCCTTCCAGCTAGGGAAAGTGGTTTTCTTTAATCACTCAATGTTGCGAGCTGAGGTTGCAAATTTTACACCCAAACTGGCTACGTTTTCCAGAAACCTTGGTGCTTGCTCAAATAAAAGCAATGTCTCAACACAGAGCGATGGCTATACACCTGCAACAGTCTTTGCCTCAACACTGCTCCCCAAGTGCTACGTGCCCGGTTTCTCCCAGCTGCTCTAATTGACGGACACAACAAAGGTTACCAAAGCTCTGACCTGCAGGTGCACATTCGCTTTTCTCAAATGCAATATTTGATCTCACGAAATGCTCTGTCTGCTTTCGAATCCAGCTGCTCGACAGGCCAACCAGTGCAATGATTACAAAACACTTTTTTAATGAGTCTGGGTTCATTCCCCCTATCTTCCTCCTTTGAAGGGCTATATCCCAGGAGCAAATCTCAGCAGAAGGGCTATTTTGATAACCGCAGAGCACGATGCTACCTAGAAAGCAGATAGGCAGGTTCTCCACTGCTGGAAAGTGTCCTAGTTCCTGCCTTCAGCAGAGCTACGACCGCAATTGGTACCAGCGGAGCAGCAGTGGCAGCAGGCGAGGTGAGGTCTGAGTCAGGGTCAGGTCTTGGGCTGGGATATTCCCCTCTCTAGCAAAGGCTGGAGATCAAAACTAAGCAGCTTCCAGAGCCAGCCAGGCAGGAATGAGGCGAGAAAGGAAGTTGCATGGAAGAAATCACGCTATAGGAGAAGATGCTGCTGTCTGAAATTCAGGTGTCCTGTCCTTCAGTTGCCAAATGATTATTAACAGAGGAAGTTACACCACAGCCAGAAACAGCTTCTTACACTTGCAGCCCGGGAATGGCAATCGGTGGCGTGTACCAGCTCAGCCTGTTGTGACGATTGCATCTGGAGCGTGTGCCCTGATAACAGCTCTGGTAAAACGGTGGAGACAGGACAAAGATAGTCACAAGACAACCAAATATGATGAAATTTACCTCTGTGTGGGATGCGTCGTCTCCGCTGCTGAAAATAATGCTACCATCAGAAAGGAGGACTGTGTGATTTGTGTCCTGATAGCTCCCTAAGGTTTTGAGGATAATAATCAGCGATCTATTTTCACTCAAACTCTTTTACGTAGAATAATGTTTAGAGAATAAACCGTATATGCCACAGGCTCCCTTTATTTCACATACAGATTGAAACATCTTTTCAAATGCCACCTACATGAGACCCGTGTCCCAATTCCATTTGGGTATGATAAATCTTGTTTACTGTTAAAAAAAAAATCTCTTTCCTTTTTCACATGGAGATAAATTCAGTTCCCTCTTCTGTCACATTTGGATAGGTGGGAACTGCAGCTTCTGTACCACGGAAAACAACATGCGTTCAAAATTACCTGTTCCGAAATGAAAGAAGAATGAAATCTATGAGATCTTCATGGGGAAAAAAATAAAACCATGCATCATGAGTTGATAGAATCACAAGAAAGTCAGATAATTCCTTGATGAAAAGCAGGTAAGAGAAGTGCAGATTAACTCCTCTGTCTTCAACCACAAATACATCCTAGGAAGTGGGAGCATCAGCTGATATGAAATGACTCGTGCACGGGTTGAAGTGGACCCATGCTGGTTGACACCACACCAAGACCCCTGCTCTCGGTGGGGTTTGCAATGAAGGCATTAACCTGAAGCTATGACCTTTATTCTCACAGAAAGTTTTTTGTTAAAGCGGATTAGTCAGAAAGGGGATTAAAATGCATTCTGTACCAAAAGCCATCCCTTCACAATGCCTACGTGTAAAACAAGTCCGTGGAGGAAATGCACAACGGCAGTTGTGAAAGAATGAGCTCATTACCTAGGAGGACTCATTCCCAGAAGGCAGGGCTTTGAAACCATATAAAAGTTCTCAAATCTCCCTGCTCCACCATCCGCTCCACTTCGTGCTTCTCCCTGTTGACTGGTTGGGTAAGTCGGAGAATACTGATCCGTTTTTGTGATGTCTGTAATTTTATTGCTTGGCTTGATGTAGGCAGACTCTTTAAAGAAGCGTTTTATTTGATACCTTTGAATATGCAAAAGATTCCTGCAAAGAAGACAAACTGTGGGCACTGGAGGTAGGACAGTCTTGGAATGACTCTGTAAGGCAGTTCTGCTATTTATAACACAAATATTTTTGAAAGTTCAATTTCATTAGAGAATTATTGTGGAAAAGATAGATTTGTGAGTACGAGAGGCTGTACGGAGCAGAAGGGTGAAAGTGTTCCTAGGACGCTAACCATGCTAACCACGTCAAGAGCAATACGTTAATTTGGCTTGAGATCTTATCAGGTCCTTATAGAGAAAATAGCAAGAAACAGATGATATTGATCTGGAGGACCTAGGAGGATGTGGAAGAGAGGAACGAAATTGCTCTGAAGGTGTGCTGAGAGGGACAGGCGACACGGGGAAGGGAGAACGAACTTGCACACACTCTTGGTGAGATTCCTGCGTTGAAGGGACTTAAAAACGCCCCTTCCAACCAACGCTCTGTGATTCTAAGCTTTTCTTTGTGTCCTTAGATTGTCTTTAGAAAAACAGCAACATAGGATTTAGCAAAGACACAGCTCCAGTCCAGCTGAGCCTGGTGCCTGCCTTCAGCCAGCCCACAAAAGAGAGGCAGGTTCATAAATCGTTAGGAAAATTCATTTGGCCTGTCCCACATTACTGGCCTTGGGAGAAGAAATCTCTCCTGATTATTCTGATTCATGCGAGCTACACGTGTTATTAGTGGCCATGATAATCCAGAAATAGATGGACGCATTACCATTGCTAATTTTTTTCCGTGACAGTCGGAAGGACTGTGCCACAGGTAACCTCGGTCTATTACATCATCAATGAAGTCAGAGCGAATCTAGAGCAAGAGGAGGAGTTGGCCCGTTGTTACTATAAAGACTATTAATACTACAGAAAGATGTCAGCTCACTGGTGAGGTCCACCTGGAGGCCTTAGCACCTCAGGTTTCTAATTCCAAGTAAAATCTGAAAACCATTTTAAAAGGGGCAAAATCAAACGGAGCATTCCAGTTTTGTCAACAGTTTTGTCAAATTTACATTTTTCTGCTTTTTGATACACCAAACGTTTTTAAATGTTTTTCTTCAGTATTCATGATTTTTAAATTATTATTTCGACTTTCTGAAACCGCCATCAACTCAGCAGATCTGTTACTTGCCAGCTCCTCTCATCCATTCCCCAGGACAGAAATGAAAGGGAGTTAACACATTGGGAAGAGCTAAGCAACAGGACGAAGAGCTCTGAAGTGTAAATCAGCTCCAAGTTCAAAAGAGCGGCTCTACCTCAGACCTGACAGGGCTGTCCCACATTGCATAACAGAAAAGAGGAACAAAAAGAAAGACAGAGGCAGTGCACAAGCTAAAAGGCTTGAAAAAAAAAAGAAAGAACAAACCATAATTCTTTCTAAGCCAACCTGCCTTGGGAAACCAAGGGCAAACTAAGATAATTTTACTCTTGCAGCTGATTCATGTTTCTTAAATCGTTTCACCCTTATCCCAGTGCAGCTCATTTAGCAAACACAATAACATTCTGACGTTTCTTTCAGATAATCTTGTTTACCGCAAAGATGTCTCTGAATCAAATGCAGATCAAGCAGGAAATCACCCTCCCACCTGGCCTGAGCAAAGCGACTTCAAAGCAAAGCCAAGATCCTGTGCCCAGCGCTGAGCCAGTCCCACAGCAGCAACCTGAAGTCCAAGACCCAGAACCAGTCCCAGTAGTGCTGGTGCCGTGCCCAGAGAAAACAGCACCATTGCCAGAGCCGGTGGAGGAACCAGGCAAGGGAGAAACACTAGTGGTCGTATTACCTGAGTGTCCTCCCCAGGAGCAGCAGCAGCAACAGCAAAGCAAGCTACCACCAACTTTCCCACCTGAATTGCGCCCTGAAGAGAAATCAGGGTGCAAAGAGCTGCCTGTTTCCAGCTCTGAATCAACTCAGCAGGAATGCAAGGAGATCCCCGTGCCAGTTCCTGCTACCTCCTCGGAGGCTGAAGCACATCCCCAGGAGAAGCAGCAACACAAGGAAATCCCTGTGCCTGTCCCTGCTCCAGACCCTGAACCTGCACCATGTCCCCAGCAGAAGCAGGAGCACAAGGAGATCCCTGTGCCGATCCCTGTTCCAGACCCTGAACCACATCCTCAGGAGGAGCAGGAGAGCAAGAAGACCCCTGCCCCAGTCCCTGTTCCAGACCCTGAACCTGCACCGTGTGCCCAGCAGAAGCAGGAGAAGACCCCTGCCCCAGTCCCTGTTCCAGACCCTGAACCTGCACCGTGTCCCCAGCAGAAGCAGGAGAGCAAGGAGACCCCCGTGCCCATCCCAGCTCCCTGCCCCGAGCAGGGGAAGTCCTCCCTTCCGGAGAAGCGTCCTCCCATCGAGCAGCAGCAGGTGAAGCAGCTCGCCCAGTGGCCTCCGGCGCAGAAGTAACTTGCAGCGAACAAGGGAAGCCCTGAAGAGAGAAGAAGGTTGCAAACCCAGACCTCCTCCTCCTCCTCCCCATGTCTCACGATCAGAGATCATTTTCCAACACCCTTTTATTCACCGCAGAATCTCTGCTAAGCAGCACAGCTCCCTGCTCCCCGCCCCCAGCTAATGCTAGCGTAATCCTCTACTAACGCCCACACGCTAACTGACACGTTGGGACTGACGATAGATAATAAAGCTTCAAGGGGTGTCGTAGGCATGTGCATCCAGCTTTCCAGTGGCCTGAATTTCTGCCCTCTCCCCATCATCCCGCTGGCTTTGAAAGCCCCAGAGCGAGAGCGAAGAGCACGATGGCATGCTTGAGTTGGGTCTCAATGAGCTAAATATTCAAACCTCCTGGTTTTTGTCCCTTCCTCCCCGAACACAAATACCACCTCCCACCTTCCCTTTAGGGGTTTTTTGACTATTAATAATAAGATTTGAGGTTTGTGCAGAACCTGCTGCTAAGGGGTTCTGGTCAATGGCAAGAAGAGTTTCTGAGTCATGAATCCATAGTGCTGAATACGTTATGCAATTAAAAAAAAATCCATTGGGCTAGAGGAAATAGCAAGATTTTTACAAAAGAGCCATCACCTCTTAATTATCTGCTTAGCTGAACCAGTAGCAATCAGCGCTTTCCTCAGAGAGCTCATCTTGGATTTTCTAGGATGCGTGAAAGAACAGCTCAAGCTGAGATTCTTTATAGAAATAAATTTATAGATAATTAAATCCAACCCAGACATGTTCTGAAATAGATTAACCTCAGGCGTGGCTTCCATCTGTTAGACAGGATAAAGCAGGAAGCTTACACGCCGCTGGCTCGATTACACCCTGGAACATGTTTCACCACGTGGTGTTGTTGCGCATGTATTTGGCACTTATCTCTAATTATTTTAGGCTGATATTGTATCCAGGATTTATTTCACTGTGAAAATCAACAATAAAAATTACTTCAAATATCAAGTTGTGGAGATTTTTTTTTTTAATAACTTCTTCTTAAAAAGGAGCCTCAGCTTGCAATGGTTTGTCCTTTTTTAGGCTCAAAGCCGGGCAGATCAGGACTCGGAAACGCGGGTGCTTGCAAGGGACCCTGGGTGCGCTGCTCCTCTCCAGGTGCCTGGGTTGGAGAATCCGCGAGAGGCTCTGCACCGTGTCAGTCCACGGGCTGGCCAGTACCCAAAAGCTAATTGCACCAAAGCACTAATTGCACTGAAACACCTCTCAGCGAGGTTCCGGAGCAGGGCACACGGCCGTGGCTCACACCAAGCTGTCCCTATGGCCAACCTGCCCGATTTAACCGTGTTCACAACCACTCTGTGACCTCCAGCAGACACAAGGTACGGGCATGTCTACGAGGCAGGTTGGAAGAACAACCAAACAAGTTTTTCCCACACCTCAGCTGAGCCAGGAGCGATGTAATCTCACTGGTTTGGCCCCATACCTGATAGATGGGTGTTAGATGCATCCAACCTCATCGTCTGATCAGAGACACGCAGCTTCTGGGTTGCAGAGCGAGCTTGTGTCTGGCTGCCAGGCACCAGTATCGTACCACTCAAAATCTTTGATATTTGCAATAATTTTCTTCCTCTATTCTGCCATACAGCCGCCGGGAAATCAATTAGTCAAGCCTGTATTTCCCACTGAGAAACCAAAACGTTCTGGATTCTGTTTCTGATTCATTTAAAACCAAAACTATTTGTTCTGACCAAGCAAAAGCTTCCTTTCAGTGTTAAAATCTTCCAAAGACAATTTTCCTCTCAGCAGTTATGATAGAGCTGAGAGTCAAAAAATCACAGTTAATTGCTTTGATAGACCCCCAAAGTATATAGTTCAGAACATTATACCTTCCAGAAAACTGAGTTTCCCAAGTGTGTTCAGAGCAGGATGAAAATAACCGGTGAAGTTGCCCTGAGATGGGGAAAAACGTTGGTCCCGAGTCAGTTTTGACACCCAGGGAGCTGCTCTGCCCCAAAGGAGCCTGAATTTAAATGTTTTTTTCTAGAAATTGTGATCATTCTCTGTCCTGTTTGCTTTAGACTATTTCTGGTCTACTTATTCATCACATTAACAGCTGTAGGTGTCTAGACCCATCTGAAATAAAAACAGGGACAAAGAAACCTTTGGGAAATCGGGAAGGTGAACGTGCATGGATCCCTGTGTACGTGTGCCTTTGTGTTTAAAGATGATTCTCCAGCTACTAAAAGAAAGCAAAAGAGAAAGCATGACACTAGCTAAGCCAAAAAAATATCAGGAAGAGAGTAGTAAGGTTCATTTTCACTTTATTGTAGCGTGTTGCGAATTAAAGATCAGAAGAAAATGGCCCCGTGACTTTTTTTTTATAGTAAAGGATGAATAAATACAAGTGAATGAATTGCATCGCTTTGCAAAGTAATTTCTGCTTGCAAACAAAGGAGGCGTGCTGCAGATCTCTAGCTATTCCGGCAGAGCCAGCAGAGAGGAGAGCTCGGAAATAAGCGTTTGCATCTTCCACGGCACTCTGTGGCCGGTTCTGCTAGTGCTACTTCTGCTTTGGGCATTCCTGTTGCTGCTGCTGCTGCGGGATGCTCTTCACAGGACACTTGGCTTGCCCTTTCGGCGCCTGGCTTTGCTCCACAGACTTTGGAGGACACTTTTCCTGGCATTTTGAAGGTATTTGCTGCTGCTGTTTCTGCTGGTGGGAAGACATCTTTGCTAAGCCTGGAAGACAACCAAGGTGCCGTTGACAGTTATTTTAAGCCCTGCACAGTTCTCCTTCCTGGACATTACCATTCCACTGCTCAGACCAAATTTGTGCTGGTGATCCCAGTTTGCTGTAGCTGCCCCATGTTGCTTTTCTGGGCATCCACCACTTCACCTCTATGAGCTCAACCACTCTGCTGAGGCCTCGGGGCATAACTGTATATAAGCATGAATTAATATCGGAAGCAAGCACCATCCTAACAAAGTCATGATCCAAACAGAAGTGGGATGCAGGACAGGAGAGAAACAATGAGAGGAATTCTTGCCCTCTACTCACTATTTTCTGAGCATTTCACCTTTGAAAAACTAAGAAATTATAAAAAATTTAATGAAAGCATGCTTAGTTCAAGGAGAACCTCAGAGCAGTGTTGAGAATTCAAGGAGGAGCTGAAAGCCAACGACATTTCAGTATCACAAATAGTTTTGAAAATCACTTGACAGCAATCCCTTCTAGCAACAGCCACATCTCTGCTTAGTTCATGGAGATCCTCCAAGCAGGAGCCGTGTCTCTGGCTGTAAGTGCAGGTGAACCGTCCTCCTGCTCAGTGATGATATGGTTTTATACAAAAAAGTAAAACTCAGAGCCCTGGAGATCCAGGAGACTGTGGCAATCAGCCCACGGCTGCTCGACAGATGCCAAGCAAGATGCCGGTGGATGCCACCCTTTGGTAGCTGATACCCAGTACCCCGTGGTTATCCACAAGGATTCTTATCACTTGGGAAAAAAGATGAGGGTTAACGAGAGTTTGCTGCTCCAAAGAGTCATCAAGCCACTGTCTGGAGCCTCAGAAAAATCACAAAATAACATAATATGGAATATTTTCACCTACACAAAAAGGAAATTGCCAGGGAAAGGGGCTGAAACTGTTACTAGAGAAACAAACTAAAGAAAAAATCACCATCTTCCAAGAACAGAGCACCAGAAATCGCCACCGAGATAACCAAACAGACATAGATGGACTCACCAAGTGTCTCCTGCTGCTGGAGGAAGGGAAGAAGGCACCAGATTAAAGAACCTCCCCAATGGGAGGCTTTTATACACTTTCAGAAGTTGGCCCCAGAAGGTGATGACAACAGATAAACCTGATGACCAGAATCTTTCACAACCAGAACCTGCTCCACTGACACCTCCGTACACCTGGACCTCAGTCAAGGTCTGAGAGATGCCTCCTCTTCCAGGTGCGGGGGATTTGTTGTTTTTAATGTGAGGCACACCCCATCTGGTAATAACTGGTTAATTTATTAATAATCAATCTTGTCCCGACCCTGGGCAAAGATCCCACAACCAGACTCAGGTTTGAGAGATGGCTCAGATCCGCTCTGGAGTTACCAGAACACATTTACATGAGGTTTAGGTGTTCCCTGGTATTTTTGTCCGTGATCACCAGGACAGATCTCCAGCTGGCTTCAATCTCAGTTGGGTGTGGGAGGTCCGTGTGCTGCATCCTGGCTCCTGGGAAGGGTTATCGGGTCTGTTTGGCAGTCTGTGTTTTCAAGTTTTGCTTCTGTCCCTCTCTATTTTCCTTCCCCAGAAGGGGAATGAAACATTTTGTATTAAAAAGAAATTAGAAAGCTTTCCCCTTATTTTTTTCTTGCACTTTCATGTAGTTTTTCGCTGAAGCAAATAAAAGTTCTTATTTACAAACACTGGGCTTGGCTTGCTGAAGTAGTGGCAGAATTTCTTTTATCTAGAGATGGATCCATGTTTCAGAAAAACGTCGGTTCCCCTTGGATTTTTTCCAAGGAACAGAGAAAATGTATCAACTGAAACGCTGCATTTAGCTCTAATGGAAAAGGTAGTTTAAGCCTCCCTTGGGTATTCCTCAATGCTATGCCCTGTGGGGTCGTATTCAGCCCAGTCTGCATTACAGATGTGTGATACACCGAGAGATGACGGACGCGGCTTCCACGGGCGTAGAAGAGCAGAAGGTGCTAATGGAAAAAAATCTCCTCCCGTATCTTAACATCCCTGACTCACGCCTGATTTACCAGGGGTACTAATGACCCCGAGGTTGACATGGACCGAATGTCACTAATTCGTTGTAAATATCCAGGAGAATCTCAGCAATGCTGGGAACTAACCACAGGCGCATAGGAGAGCGGTGCGTCAGGGCTTTTGCAATACTTTTTCCTACAGGCACAGGAAGCCTGATGAGCACAAACCAGGAGGTCTCTCCTGCTGCTTCCTCTGGGGTTTTCATTGCTGCGTGCTCCCACCTGTGATTACCGCTCGTGGTGCAATGCTCACAGCAGAGAGGGAGAGAGGAAAGGAAATGTTAAATGGCTGAGACAGCTGATAGAGCTGGATGAAGATGCTCGGCAAACAGACGTAGGTAACTAACCTACGGGATGGATGCCATTAGTAGCTGCACATGACTTCCTGACTAAGACTTTTTCCATGCCTGAAAGCGGGCACTGAGCTACACGTGTGGCAGCGGCAAGCGGTTATTAGTGAGGTTACGGATGGCAGAGTTAATCACCGAATCCCCAAAATTTTGCGTTCAACAGTAGGAATTTAAGGCGCACGTTTCTAGTCTCCCCCTCCATTTTCACACTGTTGAACACCTGGTCCACCCACCCCTGCTCTGTCTATCTGAACGGAAAGGCGTGTTCAGCTGTAGAATTTGTTTGCCTCACTGCGACATGTTTTGCCTATCATTATTCCTGTTTGATGGTGTCACCTTTAGGTGTCGACAGAAATAACACAAAAAGGAATCTGCCGTCAAACTCTTGACACCTGCACACAAGGCTTCATTAAAAGCTGATTTGGTAACAGTGTTTACACACACCTAAATATAACTCCTTTTTTTTTTCTAGATTAGATGTTCTCCACCCTTGCTGTAATGATACGGTAGGTGGATAGCAATTCTCTACAGCCCAGACATGGAAATTGCGTGGCCGTCACGGAGACAGAGGTAAGAGAGTCACACGCACAACGTGGAAGACAATGGGAGCACTATCTCTGAAACTCAAATGGATATAACGTCCTCCAGACAATGGGTCTCCTTCCATTTCAAAATTACAATTTCAAATAAAGATGATGCATTCAAAAGTCAACTAAAATATTATTGTACCAGCCAGATGTTAACGAAGCTGAAATGCCAGCCACTCTGTCAGTTGGGGATGTGCCTTCTCCTCGTTGCAGATGGGGAACGGATAGATAACAGGAGTGAGACCTGCCCAAAGCCACACAAAGTATCTGCAGCACACCTGGAAACAAAACTGCAATCTTGCCGGGCTTGGAGCTGCTCCCAAACCACAAAAAGATTCATCTGCTGAAGCCAACCCCCCCACTTTCTATCTTTAGTCAATGAGGATCATGGGAAGAGTTCATCAAAACACCATTTTCATCTCCATCAGAATGTTTTTAAGAAACAATTACAATCCCAGCAAGACCTTTTCAATGCTTTCTCTCTTGAATTTGGGGCTTTCTTCTACTCTAAATTTACCTTTCTACCGTTTCTAAGATTCGCCTCCAAATCCACAGATATGAAGATCAAAATTCTCTCATTAACAAAAGTGAAAATTAAATGTCTGTTGTTATTTTCTAGTAGAACAAAACAATTTTTTTTATATCTGTCAAAAAAGCATTGACCGGATGATGTTTTGTTTACAGAATTAGAGGACGTTGCTCCACATCCTAATGCATGCTTTCTCTACTTACAAACCCCCCACAACCACAACAGCTTTTAGAAGGAAAACTAAAGGAAGATGTTCTTGGGTCCAAAGACATGGAAACGGGGAGATGAAAGAAAGACAGAAGACACATTATGCCATCGATGGTCAATTTTTATTGCTGCACATAGACATTAAAAGAGAAGAGGACATACATTAAAAGCCAAGATGAGAATTAAAGAATGGAAGGGGAGACATCTTCCAACATCAACTGCTTACAGCACAGCCATTGCAAATCATTTCCCAAGATGCCCAGCACTATAATATCGGCCAACTGCAATTACCAAGAAAAAGGTGCTGAGATAGCAGCAGCAGAAGGAAGCAAAGATGCGGGCTGGAAATCTTCAGAGGTATTTTCCAAGGCAAAGAGAGAACAAGGTCAGGAGAGGTCTCGGTACATCGCAAGTGGGTCTGTAACCTGTTTTTCATTCCATGGATGCTCATGAGCCTATGGATATTGCAACGCACCGAAGCGTCAGGGCTGCACGCAAGGCTCATGCATTAAGGCGATTAGCAGGGGCGAGAGCAGGGCTCCAGGCACACGGTCTCGCAGGATTCAACGCACTTGGTGGCGCACTGGCTGATACAGGGCTCCTCGCACTTGGTGGCACACTGGGTGACACAGGGCTCCACGCACTGGGTGGTGCACTGGGTTGGGCACTGAGTGGGACATGGCTTTACGCAGGTGTCGATGCACTTAGGGGGACAGACTTCCACGCACTGCGTGCTGCAGGACTCCACGCACTGGGTGGCACAAGGCTCCACGCACTGGGTTGTGCAGGACGTGGTGCACTGGGTGGCACAAGGCTCCGCGCACTGGGTGGTGCAGGACTCCACGCACTGGGTGGCACAAGGCTCCACGCACTGGGTGCTGCAGGACGTGGTGCACTGGGTGGCACAGGGTGTTGGGCAGACCTCCACGCATGGTGTGGGACACGGCTTCACGCAGACGGTGCTGCAGGGCTCCACGCACACCGTCTTGCAGGGCTCCACGCTCTTGACACGTGTCTGCGAGCAAATGGGAGGGGGCAGGCAGGGCTGCTTGCACTGCTCGTAGTAAGACATCCTTCGGAGGTGTTGGTGAAGCTAAAGGCAAAGATAAGATGAGAGATACAAAATCAGGACAATCATCCTTTCTTCCCGACCCACAGTTCACAACTTGAGCTCTCGAAACACACAACAGTTAGCTGTCGGACTGAGAAAAGGACTGTTCGAAAAAACTGTACGCGCGAATGATTTCTGGGTTGACACATATGCACCTAACTCTGCCAGATTCCTTCCTTTCTTCAGAACCTGCAGGCATCTCTATCAGGAAGACTAGAGCCACAAACCCTGAATTTTATAGAATTGCACACAGTTAAACTTTGTAGAAGCCATAACATGAAAATAGTTCATTTCCGTATTTTCTTAAATCAACAAACATTCCAGGGCTCATCTTTTACTTATCACATCTTCAGTTCCTCACGCACACTACAGAGCTCGTCCCACTTTGTGTAGAGGTTGAGCTGCCGATCCCTACGATAAAGCCCAAAGACCGGACACTATCCCAAATCCTCCGGCCATATATGATGTTACATCATTGGAGTTGTATCAGAATTAACAGGCTCATCCTTTCACAAGAGAAGGGTTGGCCCAGAGACTGCAGCTCCTCGTTCCAATTAATTTCCTACAGCTTTGCCCTCAGGTATTCTGCAGCTTCCTTCTTCCACACAATGCTTCTTTCCACCCACCTCTTTTGAAGTCCCAAGACTTACTCTGCAGCATCCACTAATTTATTTCGTTTCCAGACTTAATGAGGTATGAAAAAAACTAGTGAAGATAGAACACGAAGGAGGATGAAAGACAGCCACAGTTTCTGAAGAGGTGATAGGACATTCTCGAGCTAGTTAGGGAAGAGCAAACTCTAAACAAGAGTCGAACATCCTCTCCCCCATTCCAGGACGAATCCTGGAATGGAAGCAGCAGAAGCAAAGCTCTCCTGTGACCAGTAACATATTCTTTTGACCAGAACAACCAAGTAACACAGCCATTGCATTATTTCCTGGTAAAACCAACAAAGACTTACCAGTTCACCAATGCAAGTGAGGGAGAGAGAAGTCAAATGAACTGGTGTGAGCATCAAAATGCAAACCTTTTTATATTGCTTGCATGGCGTCATCTCCGGAAACACGAGAGCTCAGGGGTATGGATACCTGACCACTAACTACCTGAACAGGCTCCACCTGTACATGCTTTCCATATTTGTTTGCATCCTAATTTTTGATGGAAACCTTCTTCCAGGAAGAACATGTGATACTGAGCAAATTCTGCTTCCACCTAGCACCCAAGTCATATGGTTCCCAACAGGAATGACACAGTAATTAAAAAAAAAATCACATACTGGATTCATTGCTTTCCAAAAAAAGATTTAATATGCTTGGCTATTTCCATGTCCTTATTTCCGTAAACGTCTGAATGATACCTTGGGTTTTTTTCAATGCAGTGAGAATGGATAGCTATTATTAGGGAAAATGGACAATCGATCTGATTTACTATGAGAAATATCGTGTCCTAGTTCTCATGGTAAGAAACAGTTAATCCTACAGTGGGCCACCAGCGCTTCCACAAACTGTTGAGGTATCTGTTTCTCCAGTACCTTTATAACCACTAAATACACACAACCCGCTCCTCTCCAGCCTCTATTAACGACATTCACGCTTGGCGATGCCAATGGGGACACAACTCCAATTACCTTGAGGTTGTCTTCAAACCATTCAGGTTAAAGTAAAGGGATCACGCACTTTGAAGGCATTTTTTTCACTGCCAGAGCAGTGTAAAGGGTTTCAGTTCACGTGAGATTTAGACCCAGGACTCCTTGTTGAAGCCTTTTGCAGATCGTGATACCTCACTCTGCTCTGCAGCACAGAAAATCTTTATTTCTCGGAGATATTCCAATCACGGAGGTGGAACGTGATCATCAGGCTACGTTTAGGTGGCCAAATTCTCCAGTGAGATCACTTCCACAAATGCTAAATGGGCAAGAAAAAAACCAACCCATTCAGCATGAGCAGCACATCCTGTTTACACTGGAAACCAGCAGTTCCACTGGAGAATTACAGACATCGGCACTGGTTCCCTTCTAGTGCTCACATGGGGAAACTGGAATTCCCGTCCCAATCCCACATAAACGAATGGGTTTGCACTGCTCTTGACATCCTCCCAGCAGCACCTCATGGTTCGTTCAGTCTTTCCACTCTTCTTCCTTTGCGGCACGGACTCTGCATCATGTACCATTTCTCCTCCCCAGTGCTGTACTGGTGGCTTTTAGAGATGAGAGGAAGAAATAGGGACTTGTACAGTGTTAGGCGTCTGCTCCAGGGTGAGCAGAAACATGCATCAAATAGACACCGCAGATTGTAAAATGGACAGGAAGCAACTAGCTTAGGTTTAGGTGTCTAAAATCTTGACAGATAAATAATCTCTCTCCATCTTCTCCTCCCAGAGCTAACCCTGCCGGGTGATGCCAAGCAAGCAGTTGTCCTCCAGAACTTTTAGGTCCAACAGCCTCCACCATTTATCTCGCTAAGGAGTTTCTCGTGGTCTGGTTTGTACAGCTCTTCAAGCTTTTCTAGGGCTTGGGGCTCACCTTTGGAACCAATAGTTAGGACTGGTCCTACGTCTCCGTTTCTATAGCAGGTTGTTGTACACCCCATTGTTATATTTGATGAGGAGGAAATTGCAACAACTTCTAAAAGAAACGGACATTTTAGGAAATAGAAATTGATCTTCATTTGTAATACATGGGAACATCAGAGGGCTGGATTATTATTCTTAATTGGCACTTATTTGTGGATGTCTATTGTATTTATGAGCAATTTGGTCATTTGACTGGTCACATTAACTTCAGTGAGTCAGGACCCCACAGCAACACTGTTCTGTGGCTATCCTCCTTTGGCTAAAGAGCTGGAAAAAAGTGATTTTTTTTCCCAAATCTGACACTTCTGGGATCTATTTAATTAAATGGCACATGTCATCATCTCTTGCAGAAGCAGAAGCTGGTATGATGGGTAGCGCTTAGAGCACGACAGAAAGAGAACCTGAACCAGAAGAGGTTCCTGGAGCCAGGAGGAGACAAATCCCCCTACCCAGATCTTTGGTGTTACAGGAGCACCCTGAGCACTGTATTCTCACACTCAGGAGAATATTTCTGAAGAGTTTAGGAAAAAAAGAACACGGTCAACACTTTTGGATCCAAACAACCCAAGAGAGACTTTGTATCTCAACGCCAAGAGCTGCCATCGGGATCGGAGTCATTTCCTAGAGCTATAAAAATTTTGCCTGCAGACATGAAACACCGCATGGTCACGGAGACGCGATTGTTTACATGAATACAAAAATTCAGGATGTGCAGATGTCATGATTTTTGACGGAAACATCCCAAAGTGGATTTTTTTCCCTGTGTAACCGTTCGGATATGCATCATTTGGGGCTGTTCAACTAGATTTCTGCTAGAAAAAATAACTATTCCTGAACACTTTTTAAAAATATGACACCTCTGGACTTCTTTAATTTACCTAAAAGCTCCTAGGTAAGTTTTCTTCCTCTGTATGAGGGATTTCATCATGCGTATGTGCAGCATACCATGCAGTACACCACCCACATTTCGATGAGCAAAGCATTTTTCACAGAAATCAAGGATTCTCCCCATATTCTCAGCATGGCAAGGTCTCCCCAGCCCACTCCCCTGCACATTGTTGCAATTAAATCTTAAAATTCAGAGAGTTCATCGCACCCGACTCTCCCCTCTCATCACCCCATCCCCTACCACAAGGACCTGTGGAAGGCGCAGGGGTGTGATACGGGCACCGAGAGCATCTCCCAGGTGGGGCTGGTCTCCAGGCTGCCGGTCCATCGCTCCAGCTTTGGAAATCATCGCATAGCTGAGATGCCAGGAGGCTGAGCGCAGAATGCAATTAGCCTCACATGAAAACAAGCGGCTCGTCTCCTCCGTGCCCTAGGGACTATTTGATCAAGTAATTAGATCGTGACTTCTGGGGCTGAGAAGAAGCCAAAGACGGCACGATTTTCCTGTTTACTCAGGAAGGTGAGTGCTCCATGAAGAATGATAAGTGAGCATCTGAATGCAATTAAATCTGAAAAAGAGGAACCAGCTGTGGTTAGGAAAAAACCCTCAGCTGTTTTATCTTTTGCCTTCTGACTATTGTAGATATTTGCTCCGATTTCCCAAGATTTTAGGATGGGAATCGAGCTTTCCTTATGATTTTTTACATGGCTGAATAAAACCATGTCCTGGTCTCTGAGGAGTACTTTTCAGAGCTCAGATCACATTGCCTGATGGAGCAAGAACCGTGGGCTCATACATTTGCTCATGGCAAACAGCAATTTTCTCCCAAACTGTTATAAGAATTTCACAGAAGTAGCAAAAACATCCAGGTGTTCAGGCAGAAAGTTTCTCTTCCTACGGCACAATCTTGTGATGTTCACCTGGAAATGAAGTGTCTGCTCTGTGCTAACGGTCTCAGCCTTTAAAAATCTGAGTTTCCACGTTCATATGAAAGATTAAGGATAATGCAAGAATCATGCCTTCAGAAGGATGTTACAGTGAAATAGTTTTCTTATCAGAATGCCTTTTTTTCCACCTACAGTTTCTTATTTCCCAGGAGAACGGTCCATTAGATTCAGGAGCAGGAGCAAAGGAAATTGTTGCTTGAACAGAACCTTTCAGTGAGTTTTATAAGAATTTTAGAGTCAAATCAGACCTCTGCAGAGAGGTGATTAGGAAGCTTCAATTGGTTTGGTATTTCTATTGAGCAGCACTTGCGCTCAGGGAACGCCTACAGCACTCACCAAACTCCAGGGACCCACTGTGGCGAGAGCCGTACAGCCTGTGGCTGCCACAACCTGTTGAGAGAGGTTGGAAACAGAAGAGCTGTGAGGGTGGAACGATTTGTGCGAGGTCAGATCTCCCCAACCCTCGTGCAACGCCGCATTTTTTGGGGTATGATTTACCGTGTCCCTCTATTAGTCGGACTCCTCTACTAGAAACAGCGAGACAGGGATAATTGCAGGTTAGTCAACAACCACGTGCCCTGGGGCATCTTTAAAGAAGGAGCCAGGCGGTACTCGCAGACAGAGCTGCGCCCAGGCTGGCTTCCCCCGCAGTCTGCCTCCCCATCCCTCCTCCCTTCAGCAGCCGCTGAGCCCGATCCCACTCTGCGCCACCTCTGCTCTGGAAGCCTGCAGAGCACCACCCTCGGCGTGTGTAACAGCACAGCTTCGGGTCCCTGAGAATGTTGCTCGCTCCTGGGCAAGCAATTTGCAAACAAATTTGGTGGGATCCCGATAGCCGACGTTCACGGAGAGTTACCAAAATTGTCCAAGGCACCTTGCTAATGCTAATAACGTTTTTTGCAGAATTCAGTGGGGACGGAATCTGTGTCGATCTCCCTAACTGATAAGGCTTGCCCAATTGCCACCAAAGACAAGGAAGTAGAAGTTGATTGCAAAAGGCTGAGATAGGGCCTCTTACACACGGGTGACAAAGTCACGAGGCACAAACAGTCTCCCAGACCTGCTCATCTTCCCCTCGTTAGTGGCTTATTTACCCACCGCTCGTAAAGGAACACTTTGGTTCTGTCTGCGGGATGCGGGCACTAATCTCTTCCAGCTTTGGAGGAGCATTTCACCAAAGGGTTGGGTTTTCAGTGTCTTTTCAAAACCCTGGGAGAGTGATGTACAGCATCCCCTCTCCCAGCAATGATCTGGGATATCTCAGATGAGTCCCATGTCTCTGGCTGTTGCCTTAGACCTTCCCACGCGTTCTAGCCAGGGGTCCCACCCTACAGAGACCAGGGTTTCAGGAAAAAAATTAAAAGGAAAAAGTGTGATTCTGGGGGAGTGTGAAAATGACGGAAACACTTGCAGACACCTGCTAAGATGCTAAGATAATTACTTTTATTGCTTCGTAAAAGAAAAGGAGAAGATGGCAAGAAAGAACAAACGGAGAAATTCCGCCATCCACGTTAGTACAAAGAAGAATTACAGAATCTCTCTCCCAGGCGATATTCCTGGGGGCACAAAATCAACTAGTTACGTGTTACAAGGAAAAGCATTATGTAGAACGTAAGGAAAACCATTTGAGGATTTACTGTTCCTGGGGCAGGAAGGGCACTAGGAATGCACAGATGCAAGGACAACGTCGGCAGGTCCAGGGATCTGAAAACCGTTTTCATTCCTTAGACTTTGGGGACTCTGTGGGGCAAAGAGTGGGGTTCCCTTGCAGGTCCCACCGCAGGAGCCCCCCACACGCAACCCCTCAAGGAGCCACTTTGCATTTACGCCGGCAGACATCCGCACACTTGATGGCGTAGCGCCGGCCACAGCGAGAGCAGCACACACCCACACACTGGGGAGTGGATTGTGTCACACAGGTGGTGGGACAGGAATCCACGCACTTCGTAACAGCCTGGACACCCTCGCAGCACGGGTCCACGCACTTGGTGGGGCACTTGGTCTCTTCTCTGCAGCACTGATCCACACATTTGGTGGGACATTTGGTCACTTCCTCGCAGCAGGGTTCCTCGCATCTGGTGGGGCACTTGGTCACTTCTTCGCAGCACTGATCCACACACTTGGTGGGGCACTTGGTCTCTTCTCTGCAGCACTGATCCACACATTTGGTGGGACATTTGGTCACTTCTTCACAGCAGGGTTCCTCGCACCTGGTGGGGCACTTGGTCACCTCCTCACAGCAGGGTTCCTCACACCTGGTGGGACACTTAGTCACCTCCTCGCAGCAGCGTTCCTCGCACCTGGTGGGGCACTTGGTCACTCTGTCACAGCACGGATCCACACACCTGGTGGTACACTTGGTCACCCTCTCACAGCATGGATCCACACAGCTGGTGGTGCATCTGGTCACTTCCCCACAACACGGATCAACGCATCTGGTGGTGCATTTTGTCACTTTGCTGTAGCAGGGATTCACAAATGTGGAAGCGCATAGGGTCACAGGTACACAGCACGGATCCACGCATCTGGTGGTGCACTTGGTCACCCTCTCACAGCACGGATCTATGTACCTGGTGGGGCACTTGGAAACTTCTTCACAGCATGGATCTACGCATCTGGTGCTGCACTTGGTCACTTCCTCACAGCATGGATCCACGCATCTGGTGGTGCACCTGGTCACCCTCTCACAGCATGGATCTACACATCTGGTGGAGCACTTGGTCACTTCCTCACGGCACGGTTCCACGCATCTGGTGCTGCACTTGGTCACCTCCTTGCGGCAGGGTTCCACGCATCTGGTGGTGCATTTGGTCACTTCTTCACAGCATGGATCCACACATCTGGTGCTGCACTTGATCACTTCCTCGCGACACGGATCCACGCATGTCCTGGTGCACTTGGTGACTTCCTCGCGGCATGGATCCACACATCTGCTGCTGCACTTGGTCACTTCTTCACGGCATGGATCCACACATCTGGTGCTGCACTTGGTGACTTCCTCACGGCATGGATCCACACATCTGGTGCTGCACTTGGTGACTTCCTCACGGCATGGATCCACACATCTGGTGCTGCACTTGGTCACTTCCTCACGGCATGGATCCACACATCTGGTGCTGCACTTGGTGACTTCCTCACAGCATGGATCCACACATCTGGTGCTGCACTTGGTCACTTCCTCGCGGCATGGATCCACACATCTGCTGCTGCACTTGGTCACTTCCTCACGGCATGGATCCACACATCTGGTGCTGCACTTGGTGACTTCCTCACGGCATGGATCCACACATCTGGTGCTGCACTTGGTCACTTCCTCACGGCATGGATCCACGCATGTCCTGGTGCACTTGGTGACTTCCTCGCGACATGGATCCACACATCTGGTGTTGCACTTGGTCACTTCTTCACGGCATGGATCCACACATCTGCTGCTGCACTTGGTGACTTCCTCACGGCATGGATCCACACATCTGGTGCTGCACTTGGTCTCTTCCTCACAGCACGAATCTTCACATCTCGTGGTGCACTTGGTCTCTTGGCAGCAGCATGGGTCAACACATGTCGTGGTGCAGCTGCTCACCTCCTCGCAGCGTATAGGCACGCATGTGGTGGCGAGGCAGCACGAATCCACACACCTGGCAGACTGTGTCCCACTAAGGCTACCCAGGTTCACGTAAGTGGTGGTGCCCCGAGGAACCCCGCAATAGTAGCAGCGATTTACACGGGGAGTCAAGCACTGGATATTGCAGGTGGTGCCACAGGGATCCACAAGTTTTTTCACAGGAAGGCTCCTCACCAAGATCGTAGGAGGTGGAAGGCAGAGCTGTCTGAGTGGACAATCATTTTGGCACTGCATCTTTGAAGGGAGGGGTAATGTCTGAAAGCAGGAAAGGAAAACAGCGACATTCAGCTTTCACAAGGCTAGTTCATACACTGAGTTAAACTATACTTTTTTCCAGCAGAATACTTAATAGGATCCTGGGGAAACAGACCGAAATCCATAGCAGGGCACTAACTCCACATGAAAGCATTTTAGACAAGTTTGTAGCTGCTGGCTGCATGGACATTTAAACAACTTCTTCTCAAAACGGGAAAGAAAAGTAGTATTATTTGGATTCAGACCACACTGCAGGGTCTGAAATCATGACCGCTCCCATCCATCCACAGCTCCCCTTGGTTTGGGATTAACTCTTTGACATTACTTCCCTGTTTCCACCCAAAAAGGAGACTACTAGGCTTCTGATACCACCCCATCCCCACACAGGTCCTCATCTGGAGGACACGAGTGGAGGCTTCATGGTAGGAAACTTCTACAAGGAGAGGATCTGACTCTCACAGTGCAGCTGCCGTCCTACCTCTCCCACAGAAGTCCTCCTAGCTCTTCTCATCCAGCCTTCCTCCCAGGCATTGCTTACCCTTGCAGCCTGCGAGTCTCCACTTCTTATCTTCCCTCCCACTTTTTCCCTTTGAAGTCCTAGCCTTGCCTTTTGATCTCTCTCAAACCCAATAATTTCCTGGTTAAAACAGGGTAGCAACGTCATTGGGGAAAGAGCGAGGTTAGTCCACTCTCAGCTACACTGAGCCGCATCTCAATGGAGAACTCACAGCAGCTGCAAAACGTACAGCAAATAAAGGCTGGCAGAAGATGGAATGAATATTTACCCTCAGCTCAGCTAAGTACCATACACAAATCTTACTAAGCAGAACTACTCATAAGTCTTCT
The DNA here is from genome assembly GCA_011057875.1 of Pterocles orientalis. NCBI lineage: Eukaryota > Metazoa > Chordata > Aves > Pterocliformes > Pteroclidae > Pterocles > Pterocles orientalis. The sequence continues at coordinate 80,005 of WKFP01014927.1, read as the reverse complement.
AACTTGCTCCTGCAGATAACATTTAAAAATCAAATAACCCCGGCCACTGCATTACTTCCCAGTAAGCCAAGAGAGACTTACCCAATTCGCCACCAGCAACTAGCAAACGAACCCCAAATGGTTTGAGAAACACTACAATATGAATCCTTTTATATGATTTCAGTGTCCGTGTCTCCGGAAGTGAGACACCTCAGGGGTATGGAAATAAAATTTTTAATAATCCAAACCTGCTCCACCTCCAATCCTTAAATGACTTGCTTACATTATAATTTTTAACAAAACCTAGCCACTGAAGTCGTACATGCGACACCATGACTGCTGCCTGCAAGCTTGAATTACTGATCCACGTATTTCCTATGGGGGATGAGAAACAAATGGATGATACAGCCTGGAAACAATCCCCCTGAGGATTAAAATTTGTTTTGATAAAAGTTACTTTGGTACATTCTCTTGAACCTGTCCTTCAGCTCCTCCCCATCCACCATCTGCTCAAGCCTCCTGGACCATCTTGGTGGTCTCCATTGGACTCACTCCAGTTTGTTGGAGACTCTCTTGAGTGGTGAGCCCTAAGTTGGACACCAGCATCCAGATGTGGTCTCACACACCCAGACAGAAGGGAGCATGCTGGAGAGTGCAGCCCAGGTACACAGGAGCACTCAAGATTTCTGGGCAGCTTCATAACATCCCTGCTCCTCAACCCAGTGCAGCATCCCAGCATCACCAAAATTTGTCATGATTTTGGCAGTTAGGCAGTCAGGGAAGGCTTCACACTGCGTTAAGATCTTCAGTGTCACTTAGGCTCCTTCCAGGACTTCTCCCACGGTGATCCATCTCTTGGCAGTGACGCACTCGGTGCTCTGACCACAATACCCGTGGTTGCAGCCCTTTTTGGTTTGCTGTGCACGTACCTATCGCAGAGCAGGCGTCCAGCAGATTGAGATCCGCCGTTCGCAAAAGAGCAAACTGCGCATGACTGCCACGGCATGGATTCACCGCTTTCCCTGCCACAACTGCGGTCAAGTAAAGACATTCTTGTCTGAAATTCCCTCATTATAAGAGAGAAGGGAAAGCCAACAAGTTCATTGCCTGTGAAAGACCAAAGACCGAAACTTCCTTCTCTGCTCACTCCGATCTAGCCTTAAGTCACTTGGTGACACAAGCATCGAACAAGTATTACTTGCACGCAGAGACCAGGGAATACATCATCCAGAGATGACGGTGAGTTCTCGTGTCTGCGCTCTGTTCTCCCTCTAAATGCGCATGTTCGCGCTGCCGAGCACGGCGGTGTCCAAAGCAGTGGGTTTTGGTTATTTAAAACTAAAAATTTTATTTAAATCAAAATAAATTCAGGATGTGTGACCACTTGGGTTGCCAGTGCTCTTCCGACTGCAGTGATTTGAATTAACCCCGAGTTTAACTCAGCTCACTTTGGTAAAGTAAGTCTGGATGAAGGGAAAAGGGTGGTGGTCACCCTCCTATCACCCGTCTGCTCTTCAGGTGCGTTACCGCATCAGGATAAGGGCAACATCATGGCGACGGAACAGTGTTGAGTTATTTGACTCAGAGCTTTAGGAGAAAATGCAAAACATCACGAGACTAATGGTGATATAAGAGTTTCCATAAGCACGTCAGGACTCTACCAGCAGCAGCACCGCGACTAAACAGGACAGCGGCAGTGACCGAAACAGGTCAGACGCAGCTAAAAATCAAAAGAATCCTCCGAATCCCACATCCCATCCTGTTTCTAATGGCCCATATGATGTGCTGGGCTGGAGAATGTTTTGCCGTCACAGAAAAACTGACCAATGACCAGCTGACTATTCGAGAGCAAACCGGGAGTCCACTCATGTCCCAAATTCTTCTCTGACGTCAGCCCCGCTGGAAGGACACGTGAATTCACAAGCCATCTTGTCTCACTCGAGGTTATGCTACAGCCAAGGAAATAGCCAGTTTCCATTCAAAATAATTAGTCAAACAATCCTTCACGGGGCAGAGGCGGAGCAGGTCCGGGTTAGCGAAGGGTAGCTTGTCTGTGTGCCTGGAGCAGCTCATCTCCGGAGGCCAGGCTCTTGATCATACAAAGCAGATCCCAGGTTAAAGTTGCTGCGTCTTCTCGCCGTCTCTATTTGCCGATACCGCGCCGGGTAAGTATCTTCGAGATTGTACAGATCTAAGCCTATTGCTGGTGTTAATTTTCTACCATGTGCTGAACTAGATTATTGCTACCAGCTGCATAAGGGAAATTTTTAATTGGTTCTCACACCTCCTTGGTGATAAGAGAGTTTGAAAGAGTAATAATCTCCTTCCTTCGTGCTTACTTTGCTGAAATTCCCATGGATACTCTTGCAAAATGCTTCCTGTTGTCTTCACGCTGGATTTAGAGGGCTAAAACACCGTCTTGCTCGCTGAGCACCTACCCGGTGGAGGAGGAGACGAAACTGCCGTGCATGTGGTTATCGTCCAAGCAGTGAAGTGACTGCAGCATCGCATACGGCAGCAGCCAAGGTCTCAGGTGAGTGCCTAGCCTCCCGATAAACCCAGGCATCTACGTCTTTCTTTTACTTGTTGAGCCTGTTGCTGCTTTTAGCAATGCTAAAGGCAGGACGGTGATAGCTGCACCTCTCGCAGCTGCTGCGAGATGGGTGTTCTGCGGCAAGGGAGGTTGAGGACAAGGAGGAAGAAGTCTGGAAAAGAGAGAGAATTAACATGAAGTTTATAAACCTGCCGAAAAACGTTAATCAAATCCACTGCTATCTGCGTAAAAAAATGCTGCTAGGGTGAAATCTTTTGGCTGAAAACAGATTTTAATAAGAAAAGCTGGGTTTGGAAGTTTATGCAGAAAAACAGAATGACCAAACTTCTTTTCATAAGGGGCGGTTGCAGAA
>WKFP01014927.1:60987-77100 GCA_011057875.1 Pterocles orientalis | reverse complement strand
TTTTTTTTTTTTTCCAGGCTTTCCTGCAGCGGAGAAAGATGTCTTCCCAGTGCGAGCTGCCCTGCCTGCCCCCTCCTGCCTGCACCGCGGGGGCTGCGCACACCGACACTTGCCCGTCGCAGTGTGCCGTGGTGGACCTGGACGCCTGTCCCGTGCAGGACGTGCACCCGTGTCCTGAGCAGACTGTCCAGGTGGATCCCTGCCCATGTCAGGATGCAGTCACCTGCCTGCCTGCGTGCCCATCTCCTGCTGTCCCCGTGCCCGCGGACGCCTGCTGCCCTGAGCACACAACTGCCTGTGACTCCTGTGCAACTCCGTGTGTCACCACCTCTGAGGATGCTTGTGTGTGCCCAGCGGTGATCCCCTGCGAGACCCACCAAAGCAAGGGAGGGACCAGCTTCCCCCTCCAGCCTACAGGTTCACCGGTGGAGCCCTGCACCCCCGAGACAGCTGGGACCTGCGTGGAAACCTTCCCCCTCCAGCACACCATCCCCACAGTGGAGCTCTTCACCCCTGACACAGCTGGGACATGCGTGGAGACCCTCCCCATCCAGCAAGAAACCTTGCCAGTGGAACCTTGTGTCCTTGGTAAAGTGGAGACGTGCATGGAAGAGGTCCCCTTGCAGTACTCGACCTCAACAGTGGAGCCCTGCATCCTCAAGGTGCTCGAGACCTGCACGGACACCATTCCCCTTGAGTGCGCAGCTTCAACGGAGAAGCCCTGCTGTCCTCAGGATGTGATCATGGGTGATCCCTGCCCCGACCAGTGCTCGGTGCCATGTGTGGATCCTTGCACATCCCAAAGCGTGATTTACCCGGAGCCATGCGTGCCCCAGAGTGCCGCAGAACCCATGGAGACGTGCCCACCCCTGAGCACCGTGGAGCTCTGCACACCCCAGAGCACCGCGGGACCCGCAGACACCAGCTCCACCAAGGGCACAGAAAAGGGTGCTGACACCCGCCCGTCCTCACGAGCACCTTTCCGCCTGAACACCCGCACCGCCGCCATCGTGGAGCGATGCCTTTCCAGGTGTCAAAACTGGCTGCGAGGCAAGAAGTAAGGGTGGCACGAGTGGGCACACGGTAAAGAAGAGCTTTCCCTGCATAACCGAGACCTCCTCTGGTGAGTCTCTTGGTTTCTCGTGTGTATCAACACGCGAGAAATTTGCTGCATGTTAAATATAAAAATACTTTTCAATCATCTGTTAATTATGACCCTTATTTTTATTGCCTAATGTTAACTGCAATAATAATGGCCAAAGTGCAATGCAAGTATTAATTGCACCCATGGAGACCCGTTTCATCATCTTCAACTTTTTTACTTCCCACATATAAGTAACTACTTTCATAATCTGTCTTAAATTCAGTTATGATTTTGCCGTTGGGTTTTCTATCCTCTTTTTTAATGGTCTTTTAGATTGAAATTATTATGAGAATATTGAGAAAAGTAGCTCAAAGGCATCATTCTAACAGAGCTTGAGAAAGGTCTTTTGAGGACGTCTAAAACGACAGACGGCATTTAGGGTGAAGAAAGAGCAAACGCTAAATAGAAAGAAGTTGCAGAAAACACCAGGAGAAGAGCAATGCTGAGAAATGGGAGTTCTGTTGCACAACGTCTAGTTGAAGACCGGGCAAAACTCTGTCTAATTAAAAGTTTTCATCATGCAACAGCTTTCCCCAGAAACGGAGTTGTATCTCTAAATATTAACGCTCGTACGGCAGTTCGCTTCCACTGCAAGAAGAGCCCACTCCAGCTCAGGGCAGCTTGAAAAAAAAATGATGAGAAGCATCTTAGGCATCCGTAAACAGCTGCTCAATGAAAGGCACTTTTATTGGATTATGGCACATTGTTTGCTGGGTCTGTTAGAAAGGAATTTTCTGCCTCTATACGCACATCAAATAAAATTTATCTATGCGTTAGCGCTCTGTATGTATTTGCAAAGAGATGAAACAAGTCCTTATAGTGTAACAATAATTTCAGCTTATTGGATTGAGGGAATAAATCTTGATGAACCTGAAAAGTTTGTCAGCTGTTTCCTTTTTTTTTATCCCCCCAGTAAATAAATCAACAGATATAATTCCCAAGACACTACGCCAGATTACCGTGCCTGAAACGACATATATCACCCATTATGTTGTAATACGACTCTTCCGCGAGTTAGATTAGATCTTGGAAACATCTATACATCAAACATTAGTGAAGGCAGCTTATAGCAGCGTAAAAATGATGACTAGAGATGAACCAGCAAAGTCGATAAGCAGAGGAATACTATTGGCTGCAGTATCAAGACTTTGTGCTTACAAGGCCAGATAACTCAGCTCATCGCTACAAGATGCTCTGTTGACACCATATTACTCAGCTGTCCTCTACAAATTGTTGTAAATCTCAATTACAAAAGCAAACTCTCATCGCACGCTCGCATCTCCCCGGTTGGCACTTCCCTTCGCGTTTATGGTTACAGCAACACAGTGTGCTCCATCCCAGCACATTTCACACTCAAACACCCATCTACTGCTGCTCAGAGTTCGTTGGCATCATCCTGGGGGCTTCTGAGCACTTGCCAACGACAATAAAACAAAACCTGAGACCGAGGCATTTCCTCCAGCACGGCAACCATGGAAGTGAGTTTCCTTTCCTCAAGTGTCATTAAACTGGAGGTGTTCACCGACACCACGGTGAGGGTTTCTTTAGCTCTTTAAAGGACCCTGCAGTCCACCCAGGGCCATAAGTATGTCATGTTTTATCTGAAAACTAAACCTGGAAAGACTTGTCTTTTTTTATTGAGTGCATCGATTGTAATTTCAGCATTTCTTCACCCAAGCAATCTGGGGCAGCGACGCTCTTTGTGGCTGGGCTGCAGTGCTGTTGGTAAGGCAGCAAAGCAAGAAAATGAGGAGATCCAGCTACATCCTTCCACTGGTCCGTGTTATCTGGGGATGTATCATGTTTGCATCTCAAAACTCACGAGCAGCCTGTTTATTGCCTTCCCCCAGCTCCTCATTCCTTCGGCGGTTCTCATGTTGCACTCGCCGTGATCTCCTCCCCTCACTCACCTGTCATTACTCCTGCCTTGTGACACCTCATCATCATCAGGGTGGAGTGTAATTGGTACAGCTGGAAAAGAAGCATCAGGTGTGATTGTGCCATTCCTGACATATCAGCTAGTAATTTGTCCCTTTCCTACAGAGAAGGCGGAAAGGACAAAACACCATCTGACCTGGCTTTGGCCAAACTTTGCAAACAAAAGTTGAGACCTTCACTTCTCATGGCCAACAAGGCTGAGAGCTCGCGTACGGACCTCTCAGCTGGTACCGAGATGAAGGACCATAAGCAGCACCCCAGGGCTGCTACTCCTTATTTCATGGGGCCGGGTGAGTCATTTGAGGAAGCCAGTCCTCCAGAGCAGGTCAACTGCCGCACGTCTGCACTTGTGAGCGGTGCCAGTCTGGAGTCCACGTTCCCCTGGCCTGAGTCACCAGCTCCAGACGGTCCCCTAGGCACAGGGAGGAGACTGGGAAGTCCAGTTAAAACCAGCATCTCCCACCCTTCACTAAATCCAGAGGTCAGCACCCCGTAGCACATCCAAGTGACTCTGCAAAACACACGAGATGCACAAAGTGAAGCATTTAACAAAAATAATGAGTTCAGCCATTGCCACATCAGCTCCAAATTCCCTATTTCTTCATCCCATTTTCCCCCCTCTGGTTTTCAGGCTCCTGTCCAGCATCTTGCTGGGTTCAGGACCAGGTGGCTCTTGCCTCTGGGCTGTGACCGGCTCCGTTTCGAGCAGGGCACAGCTCTAAACTCCAGCACAAACGTACACCTGGGCAAGAAGTTTCTGAGAATGGCTGGGAGCCTGCCAGAGCCCAACACACCTTCCTCGGCGCTCACCTTTCCAGTGTCAACAAACAGAAATGTTGCTCTTAAACAAGGCAGGCCACAGGCAGAACTGGTAGAGCCTGGTTTCCACCATCTCCTGTGTCCAACAGCCCGACGAAGGGAGAACTGATTAGTCCTTTCTACTACAGCAGCGTTAACCAAGCCTCAACTGATTTTCATAAAACTAGTAGAGATTTAGCATTTGTTTGAACCGTGCCACTGTGTCAAATTTGCTTGCAAATAACAGGTTAGGATATTAAAATTGGGAGCAGAGAAGCTTTACTTCTTGGGAAAGCCAGGCTAAAGAAAGGTGAATCCCTATGAAAAAAAAATAAAGCAGGTGATTTCCCTGCCTGTGTATCTCTCTGGCAGGGCAGGCAGGAGTTGCCTTGCTGCAAGCAGCACAGGTCGCACGGTGCAGGACAAGGTGCATCACCCTGGTCACCGCCTGGCTGCCACCCCACGAGCCTTGTGCAAGCAGCTTCCAGACCTGCACCGTTCACCTCCTTGAGAGCGCTGCCGTACCGCCGCCAGACACACATCCCTGCCCGGCAAGCTCCGTCTTGCTCCAGAGCACCTGCTCCTGTCCTCGGCTGCCAGCCTGACACAACACCTTGTTCCTCACTGGTGGCACCTTGCCCAGCCAGATCCACCATGCTGCCAGCCTGGCTTTGGTGGGGTTTCCACCAGGTTGAGTTTCCCAACACGTCCTCTCTGCTCCCTTCCACCCTCTGCTCTAGACGACACTCCCGTTGTTGCAGCACAGGCACCCATGAGCACCTCGTAGTTGCTTCCTCTCCACCTGCCCTCCGTGCTCCTTGGTGGCCAGAGCTTCTTTTCAGGACAGCAGAAAGCAGCTTTCCACCCCAAACAGAGAAGACACTAAACCTGAGGCTTTAAGCCATCACCCAAAATCACAACTTCCTCCTAAAACAAGCCAGCAAAAGGGACCGACATTCTCCCACTGGGCAGCAAGGAAGCTAACGGGCAAAGGCACCAAAATTGTCCCCACCACCAAGGGGAGCAGCTGAAATGAGCGCAGCCCGTGACTCACTTCCACCACGGCCACAGGAGGTGACTCAGGTGTCCATCAAACCCTCAGCCTTCGAGTGGAGCGAGCCAGCAGAGACCACAACTGAGCCAACCGCCCTGTCCTGCCCCAGCCCATCTCCTCTGCCAACGGCCCCGGGAGAAGGCAACGAGCTCCTTGGGCACACAGGTGACAGGAGAGACCTTCTGCCGCCTCCATCCCCAGCTGGGGTCCTCCCCCATGGCAGGGGTGACAGCTCTGAGCTCAGGATGATAGAGCAGGAGAAGAAAAGCAAAGGGGAGTGCTCACAACCAGGCTGCTACACCTGCCCAGCCTTCGAGCACAACCACAAAAAGCTGGTTCACGCTCAGAACTCTGCCCAGAAGCTGATTTTCCAAAGCTAAACCCCGTGGCTGGCTCAAGGAGCACGTCTGAGCAAGGTCTGGGCGTGGGCAGCAGATCCGACGGGAGGGATGGTGCTGCCCACACCAAGCCCACACGGGTCTGTCCGTGCACGCACCGGGCTCGGGCACCCTCAGCAAACACGCACACGTGTGACCACGCGTGCACACGCGCAGCGTCCTCTGGCGGTGCGCGGCGCGGGAAGGCAGGAGGAGATTTTCTGCTGGAGCTTGGAGAAGTTGAAAGGCAAAGAACGTGCAGGGAGTGTCAAAACTCATTTTCTGATGAGAGATAAAAAGCAGGACTTGGAGTCTTCTGGGCTGGAGGCAACGAGTAGTAGCTGCGTGATTAAGTTTGTTTTGATCATCCATCAGGTAACAGCATTCCCAAACGTCTGGGTTGAAGGACTGCCACGCAGCACGCTGCCTCACCGGGGTCCTCCTCCTTCCAGCGAGAAGCAGGTGCCTTCGGAGGGGGGCGAAATAATTCTTCATAGCAGTAAATGTGGGATAATCTCATCTCGCCTTCCTCCCTGCCCTATTTCCACGTTGGGTTTATTCTTAGTCTTTGAATTGCTAAAGATTTCCTAAGAACGCGATGCAGAATTTCACGTGGTCTCTACGCGCTGGCTAGCTCCGGATCATCATTTCCTTTCCTTTTCCAGACCTAGAGCTCTTGAAGTAAATTTGTGAGTTCCTTTGCACCTTCAGAAAAATAATTTACTCAACGAGAGTGTCTACGTTTTGAATTAGAACACACAAAGGACCGAAAAATCCTGCCTTCACGAGGAGGATCAGTCGGAGAGAGGAACACGATAACCCGGGATACCTGCGTCCCTTTCGTGAGTTCTGGGGCACGAACGCAAAGGAAGGGTTTAATTCACTTCTCCGTAAGTGTATCGTTAACATACGGATTAAAAAAGTCTCAAAACATGAAAAGTATCCTCAAAAGCCTTGTTTCAGCCAAGAGATTAATTCCTAATTTTAATTCTGGGATTATTCAAAAGCAGAAAGAGTCTTTTAGATATTAAAGGCATTGCTAGCTGCCTTTCTGCGCATTACCACAGGGAGTCTCGGAATCCAATTATCTCTTAAGAAATATGTTAAATATGCTCATTAACATGTAAAAAAGTGGAAACACGTATTAGAGAAAAGCTGATGTACTACACTTCTTAATGTCACAGTGAATTAGCAATAAAGAAGGTTGCAACAGAAATAACTTGCTGAAATGCCCAGGCAGCGTAGGAAAATAAAGCATTTTACTCCAATTAGCTTAATTCCTGATAATGACACAGATGTAACGATAAAGCTCTCTGCATAATGGGCTCCAGCCCTGGGAAAGTTTAAGAATCGTGTTCTGTGTGTGGAACAAGGTAAGAAAAGGGATGCAAGCCTGAACCTCGGCGTAAATTGCCCTCGGCTCTCAGCAGGCAAAAGGAAAAAGGGAACAACAGGTAGAAAAGGCAGAGGAAGGGTGTTAGGAAGGCAATAACCCCCGAGTCCCATAGCTGCACAGAGTGCAGGCACCAGCCAGGCGTTTGCTGCTTATTTTACCCTCCCAAAGCAAGCGCCATCCATCCCAGCACCGAAGCCTTCCAGCTCTCCAAACCCCGTATTTAAATGCTCTCCCACACTAACCCTTCAGCGTACACTTTCCCTCCTTCATCAGCGCTAACCTACACTTCTGCTCTTCCCTGCTGAGCAGGAACAATCAGAGTCACGCAGGAATAAACAGTAATTTCCTGCTTTATTTTTGTTGAGAAACCTGACCGCTCTGACGTAACTCGGAGCCCCAGACCCCAAACACCCCCAAGTCCTAACGCCCGACACCAGCCCAGCACCAGTCCCGGCCATTACCGCCTGACACGTGCTCACCCCACACCCCCGACTGCTGGCGAGGCTTTTTCTGTGCCCCTGCCTCTGCCTCTTCCCTTCCTCCCAGGGGCTCAGCAATTTTTCCAGGGGCTCAGCAATTTTTCCAGATCCACAATATCTTCAACCAGGAGAGAGGAAAATAACCCCGGGATGTCTGATGAGGCACCTGTACTCTAGTTATATCTCCAAAGAACAGAATTTTACGTGAGGTTGGTTTACTTAAAGTTTTACACATTAAAATACAGCAGAAATTAAAAAATAAGAAAAAAAATAAAGCCTGGCCTAAGCTCTAGACCTTCAGCAATCTCCATAGCGGTAACACCAGCCGCTAAGTTATTTAGAAGCTCTTGCATAACCACACGCATTTAGATTTTCCACATTTCTCTTTTTTTTTTTTCCTGCACATCTGACACAAACCTTGCTCCAAACAACCACGCGAAAATCACGGTGCTGCCGCCAGCCAGGTGTCACCTCCAGCTTCACCCTTTTTTCCAGCCTTGCTCAGTGCCTAGGAAACCACTTTCCTATCACACTGCAATAAAACATAGGGAGATATAAAATTTATTTAATTTATTTTCCTGAGCAACCAGCAATAACTGCATTTAGACCTGTGGGGCTCCCAGTTAATCCCAGTATGTTGCAGCCTCATCAACAGGACACAGGGTTGCAGCAGGGACTGGTGCCGGCCACATGGTGAGAAGTTTAAGGTCCTTCCTTGCTGTGTGCCTCAGTTTCCCCTTCTGGGAAATGGGCGACTGCAGCCCAGGGACACGCTGTCACCCTTCTGTCCCACTCCAAGAGCCACTTGGTGGCACTGTTCGAGAAGATTTCTTTGCTCGATGCCCTGTTGGGATCCAGAAGAGGGAGTTTCTGGAAGGAATCACATTCATCTTGGCATCACAATATCCTCGCTTTTCTTCCTTTGTTTTCTTCTCTCTTTATTCAAGCACTCCCGGGCGGTCTCCTCCCCTGCGTGTCAGTCACCGGGGATCTTCTGCTCATAAAACACGTTTGCAAAACACAAGAATCTCGGGCGTTGCTCGGGTATCACCTCAAATTAAATCCTTCAGTGGTAAAAATAGCCTTTTCTGTTAAATTCCTCTGAAATGTGTCTGCAGGTGGGGCAAGCTTAGGAAGGATCATGCATTAACCCCAGAAAAAAAAGCATCAGGGCAGAAGTTAATGAGAAAGAGACAAACGAAGGCAGGGGCATGACAATATAATTGGGGGAGAGATGTCTCAGGTCACCCTGCTGAAGGAGTGTCCCCTCCGGACCATGTGGGCTGTGATCCTGGACTGTGTATAAAACCGCCGAGAGCTGATCCGCTCCAGATCGTGCTCCTGAAGCTCAGCGCTCCTGCTCGGCACCCAGGTAAGCCTGGACAGACTTTTCACACTGTCTGACTTTGCTGCCAGCAGGAAAGCAGGAGCTTCTGCCCATGAGGATGTCCCCGGAGCTGCCACTGCTGAGCTCTCCTAAAGGAAAAAAAAATAAAATAATGAGAAATCAGGAACGACACCCTTCGGTGGTTCATTAGAGATGACCTGCACTTGCAGCTCTTCTCTGCTCCAAAACCACACGGGATTTTTCTCTCCTCTCTTACTATATGCTCCCAGGCTTTGGGCTCTCACTGTTCATCTCTCCAGCCACCACCCGCTCATCCTCACACCCAGCCGCCTCTGCAGCCCAGTTTCATTTTTCAGATTTGTTTTCCTGTAAGACCCTTCTTGCTCTCTCTTCCCCTTCTACCGTTTCATTTTATCTCTGCCCTTCTCTCTCTGCCTGTCCAGCTGCGTTGTTTAAAGTGTAACTTATCTGAAAACCAACAAACAAACACAAAAAGCCCCTTTTCATCTGTGTCTCTCCTGCAGGCTACCTCAATTTTGCAAGGAAGATGGCCCAGCTCCGGGAAAACATCGACGGCATCGTTGCAGCTTTCTACACGTGCACCAGAAGCGACGGCGACTGCAGCCCCCTGAGCAGGGAGGAGCTGAGGCAGCTCATCGAGCAGGAGTTCGCGGATGCGATGGAGGTGAGAGGATGCGGCACCGCAGCCGGCGCCTGCCGCGGGTGTGCCTGATGGAGCAGGGCTGGGATCGGGGCGGGCACAGCCACGCACTCCCGTGCGGGTGCACAGGACACCTGGCTCCCTGCGATGGGTACAGATGCCTTCAAAGCCCTAGAGAGGTGGCACAAATGGCCCATGGGCTTTGCCGACACCGTTTATCTCTCTATACAGAACCCCCAGGACCCCAAAACCGTCAAGAAGGTGTTGTGTCTACTGGATGATGACAGCAACTGCAGGGTTGACTTCAGCGAGCTGCTCAGCCTCGTCTTCCGCGTGGCCAAGGCTTGTTACAAGCCACTCGGGCAGCGCCAGGCACCAGAAGATGGTCAAGAGCCAACAGGGCAAGAGAAGGCAGCTGGGGAACCGCTGCTGGAGCCACGCACAGCAGGGAGGGTCTCCCGCAACCAGGAGGTCCCCGAGCAGGGTGTGAACAATGAGGTCCAGGATGCTGAGACGCAGGATCCAGTCAACCATCAAACCCAGGAGGGTGACACACAGGAGCAGGACGCCCAGGAGGGTGAGACACCAAAGGAAGACCCAGACACCCACCAAACCCAGGAGGATGAGACACCAGAGCAGGACAAGGAAACCCATCAAACCCAGGAGGGTGACACACAGGATGAGGACCCAGACACCTGCCAAACCCAGGAGGATGAGACACCAGAACAGGATGAGGACACCCACCAGGATGACAGGATTGAAGCACCAGAAGGGGATCTAAAGAGAGGTGGGATCCTGGACACAGAGCGGGACAGAAATACCCACAAGGCTGAAGAGACTGAGACACCAAAACGGGACCCAAAAAGCCACCAGACCCAAGAAACTGAGGCACCAGGACAGGGTTCAAGCCACCATCAGAGTCCAGAGACGGAGTCCACAGAGCAGGACCTGAATTGTTCCTCTGAGACACAAGGGAGAGACCCAAACAACAAGACTCAGGTCTGTGAGGCCCCTAAGCAGGACCCCAACCCCAGCAAGACCCAGAAGCAGGGTGCAAGCCCCCGTTGGGATCCCACACCTCAGGGAACACGTCACGAGCCAGCTTTCCATCAGCCCCCTGAATCCAAGGTGCTGGAGCCGGAGCACGGCGGGGCAGAGGCTCCGTCTCATCCAGCACAACGGCAACACCACGCTCATGGCCAAAGCCGACCCGCTATGGAGCAGCAGCTCCTGCAGACTCTGTACCAGTGGCCACCACAGAAGTAAAGGCTGAAACAAGCCCCTAAGTCACTCTGTTGCCCCACTGCGAGAAGCCTGTCCAGTCCCACTTGGGTATTTTTGCATTTCTGTTTGTCGTGTCTTGTCTCATTCCTTGTTCATCCCGGGCTTTGTACGGAGCTCTGCATGGCTAGAGACCTTCCCTCTCACTCTTGTCTGAGCAAAGCAATAAAACTGAATGCAAAGGAGACAGTGTCCTGGTGTGTTGCTGCAAGTGCACCTTTGGGCTGGTTCTGAGCAAAGCCGGGTTGACAAGACGGGGTGCAGAGGACCTGAGCGTCCATCCCTCGCAACAACATACCGGCCACGTTGCTCCAGGGTGCAGGTGGAGGAATGGCTGCAGAGAGGCAGGCTCAGCCGCCTTTGCAATTTAGCCGAGGCGAATCGATTGCTCCCCACAGGCAGGGATGTGACATCCCCGTGAGAGATGTCTTCGGGGAGGGTACGAGTCTGGATGAACACAACAGCACAGCTGACCTGAACAGATCCCTCACAGCATCCATCTGCTCCGGGCATTTTTCATGTCTGCTGTGAAAAGAATAAACAGCTGCTTAAACACGGAACGGGAGGGGTTCTTCCTATTGAACCTCACTTATTAATAATCTCAGAAGCAAGGGGAATGTGGAGCGTGTTATGAAGTTCAAAAATCCCTATTAGCTCTGGAAGTCTCCAAAGGAAAGTGTGGAGATATATTAAACACAGAAAAAAAAATTATTATTCATATACATCCAGTCCCAGCAACAACCGAAAAGCCCAAGATAAATTGCTGACACTCAAACCACGCACAAACGGAGCCAGTCTTAGGTTCAGTTCAGGTGGTTTGGGGTACCAGGTCCTGGGGCACTTGTCCAGCCACGGGTGTAGGAATGTGGATAGCTCCGAGGGCACAAGCCGTGCGGTGAAGTCAGCGGGGTTTATTAGGGGGTTCAGACACGCTGGACCACCAGGCAGACCCAGGACTTGGCATCCCGCCGGGAGGGTGATGCTCAGCCTGTTTTTCACACCATGCAATCTTTCACTTGAGACCTATCAGCTAAATCAGCCCAGGATAAATGCACCCGCACCTCCTGCTCTGCGGCCGGTGACAAGCAGCACGCAGAGACCTCACCGGCAAACACAACGTCATTCCTCTGGGACACCCCGGAATTTCACAATTTGCTAAAGCGCTGAATCAGAAAAACCAGCGTTTCAAAACTATCCCCAGAATGCACATCACAAAAATGGTTTGGTCTGAAAGTGCTAGTGTCATAATTAAATGTGTGAGACACAAAATACACCGGTCTGCTCTACTGCTGATAAAATAGATCATCAAAAATAAGTTCTGACCTCCAACATGACAGCTGGGGACACGAAAGGGGAGAGGCAAGGCTTAAATTTCATCACCTATCTGTGAAAACCCCATTCCATCTGAGACATTCCTTAAAATATTTAATTTACCAGAGAAGTAATTTTTTCTTGTAAAATAGGTCTCGGTTACAGGTTCATCCAATAGCTCTTATCAGCCCTGGCTTAGGGTCTAAAACCGCCAGACCCAACCGTCCACCTGCAGTCTGTCTGTCCATCAGCCGCCACCTTTTGCAGCATTGATAAAAAACCGACCTCCCAGCTCAGGCAGGCACCAAACCCTCTTAGGGACGTGTTAATTATTTGCCCTATTCTGAACAAGGCTACTCTGGCCATCACGAGCGTCATATTTGAAGTTAAGGGGGTTTTTTTCGTTCATTTTAAGGAGAACGTTACAGCACAGTGAAAATCATCCCGCTGACACAAATGAAAAAAGAATCCTGCAAGTGTTGGAAGAGAAAATGTCTTTTATCCACCCCACGAGGAGCCTGGATCCTCTGAGATCAAATGTAGCAGAGGCTCAGTCACCCCATAGAAACGACAACAGGGATGGGTGCAGAACTGGGTAAGGAGGAGGAGGATGGAGCCCACCCCCCTGGTCACAGCTTTTCAAAACCTTCCCAAGCCCCCTGTTAAAAAAACTTTTTGGGGAAAGCCAAGCCCTGGGAGAAAGGAGGGGGTTCAGTGCTGCCAAGAAGGTGATTTGAAATTCATTGGGAATGGCAGCAAAGCACGGGAAAGCCGGTGAGCGTGGCTGAAAATACGACATCCCTTCTCCTGCATCAATACCCCAACTCCAGCCGGTGGCTCATGCGGCACCCAAACCGTCCCACGCTGCCCCAGCCCCTGCGGGGGGGATTACAGACTGTTACAGGACACCAAGTATACGAGCTCCAGCCGCACTGTAATACTCTAATTTTAATAATAACTCCAATCTACCATAAAATTACAGTTTCCCAAGGGTATTATTATCCCGCAGGTGGGGTATAATTTGCACAAGTATAATTTAATCCTGAAAAAAAAAAGCTCAAAAATGAAGCACGGTTGGTAACGATCCTTCGTACGCACTTGTATGAGTATCCCCAAGGTGTTACCAGCACTAATTAATTAGGCTCCTACACCCAGTGTGATCTTACCCCACAGATGGGCCAGATGAGCCACTCGACCAAGGCTGCGTGACAAGTTCATGCTCTGGAGGTTCTCTGCAATGTCTCCAAAGGCAGCATCCTACCTCCAAAACCAAAAGCAGGAGCCCAGGTGGCACGGTTGGTATCTTCCCGATTCGCTCTGTGTACGGGGAGAGTTCAGGGTGAATAAAGGAATCGGTTGGTGTCTAATTAATTCACTGTTAAATGATTTTTAAAAAAAAGATTGTAGAGGTAATTACAGCAAAAGCTGCCTAGGGCAAGCAGATGAAGATTCAACATGAATCGACCTCTCAGCAGAGAGGATTCTGCTTTTATTTTTAATTAAAGATCAAGCAAAGCTGCCATGAGAGTCGTTCACGGATGACAGTTAATATGAAAAGTGTTTCTTCAGGAATTTTCTCAATGAAAATCATTCTACCATTTAAAAATGTTCTGTTTATAGTTGGCTTTTTCAAAAAAAAAACACAAAAAAACCAAAAATAAAACCACCTAAACCCCTCAATATTACAACAATAAGGCTTCTTGTTAAGAAGTTACCAAAAATAAACCACGTTTTGCAGCACACTCTACAAGGACACCACACACGCCACGATCCGGAGGACTGGAAGACCCCACGGCTGCATTTCACCATTTTCCCAGCACTTAGGTCATCTTTCCTCCTGCGAGAGAAATCCAGACCAAAACCCCATTGTCGTCAAGCCCAAGGTGCTGAAGGAACTGCCCAAAAAGCAAAAAAAAAATAATAAAAAAAATCTGATATTGTGGTACCGAGCTCATGGTCCGTACAGATCTCGACTGTCTCTGGTCTGTGAGCTCTGCTACCGTCAGCACTTCTGCCTCCATCCCCAAAATTTCATCCTGGTGCTATTTTTGTGTGTGCGTGTGTGTATTATACACCTATAAATTCATACCCATACAAAGGCGCTTTTATACAAAAATACGCCCTCCCATTAATACATGTAGACGCTTTATAGCTATTCTAGATTATTTTTTTTTTTTTAAATCTGAAATACAATCAGCCTGTAAAAGAACTTTACAATCCGGATTAGGTGGAACCAGCCAGTGCTTGAATTGCCACATGGCAACTGCTATTTCTGGGTTAAAATGATAGGTAAGGGCATGATAAGTTAAATAACCCGTTTGAGGACGTGAAGGTGCAGCTGGGTTTGGCCAAAGATGAATCAGGACAACGTCCACAAAGGGTGTCTCCTTTCCGTAGTTCCGTCAAGGACCCTATAAAAGCACCCGGGTCCTCCGAGCACTCCGCACGGCTTCACAGGAATCCCACTTGATCCCGTTGGTGATTTGGGTAAGTCGTTCCTTCCGAAACGCGAGTTTTGCTGGGCAAGAACGGGTTATTTCTATAAGATTCACGTTGGGTGGTGGCAGGGTCATTTTTGCCGCGGTATTTTCCGAGAGTCTTTTTGCGTTTCTAACACATGAAATGTTGTTTTGTGCGATTGGGACACTTTGCATGCGGTCATTGTGTGTCCACGTGTAGAGGAAGGTTTTCTCAAAGGGAAAACAAGAGAGGGAGGCAGGTTTTGTGCCATACTTTGGTCTGGAGTCAGCTCCCAGCCAGAATGAACAGATTGCAGAAATTTGCTGGTTTTAAGAGAAATACCAAAATCCAGGATTTTGCGTGCAGAGGTGGGCGCGTGTCCATGCGTATGCACACGTTGTAGAGGTGGCAAGGCAGACCTGGCACAGCTTCGCCAGCTGCAAGCTGAGATCTCAGCGCTGATGTCCCTGATAACAGGTTTGGGGATCCCGCGAGGAGGGAGGAAGGAGGCGGCTTCTGAGGGTTCCAGGCACAAAGCTCAAAGAGGAGCGTTGCTTTCTGCCAAGCGTATCTCAGTAAAATTAAATAAATAGCTCTGACCTTGATGATCTGACGATTCCCCTCTGGCTAAGTCAATTTGCCAACGAACTGATGCTGTGATGAAAGCTTTATCAATTGTTTTGTATTACTACTGGTCACAGGAGCATCGGCCACAGCGTTTGTTGTTACAACTCCCTGTAAGCGCTCTACCTCTCTCTGATCCACCTAGATCTTGTCTTGGGCCATGCCAGCATTGCGTTAGACATCCTCTAACCTCCTCCAGAGAAGCCAGCGTCTCTCAGTGCCAGGCAGAGATAGCAGCGCGGGTCTCGGTAAAAGATAACCGCCTGGTACAGCCCCGAAGGGACGGGTTCTTAGGGCATCTCTTGAGTCACCGTCCCCAGTCCCCTCCTTGCGATCCATAAACGCAGGCATCCTGCCATCCCCTTTCGAACGTCATTCCAATACGTCAGTAGACAATTTGGAGGACACTCCCCATCCCACTAAAACCCCCAAGCATTTGAATTTCTTTCCAGCGCGCTGGTGAAACAGCTCGCCGCGGCACAGGAGCAGATACACAATCCCATTAATGCACGTGGCTTGACCCCAGCAATTCTCCCCCATCTTTTGATGCTCAGAGGCAAGGGAATCTCCCATCCTTACGTCTGCTCCTTTCCTTGCAGGCTTGCTTGAATCTGCAGGAAGATGTCTCGCTTCTTAGACAGCATTTCCACCATCATCAGCGTCTTTCACCAGCATGCCAAGGAAGACGGAGACTCCTCCAACCTCAGCCGAAGGAAGATGAAAGAGTTCATCCAGAGGGAGTTTGCAGATGCCATAGCGGTGAGCACTGCGGCAAGGGGGGGGGCTTGAGGCCAAGACTGGCGTGCAGGGACCACAAAATCTCCTTCTGGAGAGGGGGTGACTCTTATGACCAGATGACAATAGGATGGGGATCACCAAAGGGGAGCAAGAGATGCGTTCCTTTGCACTGACTGCTTCAATCGCTCTCCCAAAGTGTTTTGTCATAAGCAAATGGGCGAAAGGTGGAGAATGTACCATGGGGAGGTATGATTTTTCTTTCAAATGTAGAAAGGAAATGCATCCAGTGGAGAAGTATGGCACCTCCCAAAAAGAAGAGAGCTGGTTATCTGCAGCCAGGAAGCAGGAAAATGGAAAACAAAGACATAGAGTTGTTGCTGAGCTATAAAAGTGAAGCTGTGAGAGATGGAAGGAGAAAATATTGCAACTGCCCCTGTCTTTGCACTTCTCTGGCAAGGAGCAGGAAGGCTAAAATCCCTTTTTTTTTTTTTTTTTTTTTTCCCT
>WKFP01014927.1:5782-58585 GCA_011057875.1 Pterocles orientalis | reverse complement strand
CAAAAAAACCATCGGCCACAAGAAGCAGATAGAGGAAGTCACGATCAGCCACGTAAACCTGAATTACTCAGGGAAGAGAGAAGCCGCTACCACCTACGTGAGCTGGAACAAAAAGCACCTGAAGACCTCAACCACAAGCCACGGGGGAGTGAATGCCTGGACAAAAGACACCTGCACCAGTCATACATCCAGGAACCGCTAGAACTTGACCTCAGCTACTGTGAGACCTATGAGCCAGAAAAAGGTGTTCCTGAAGAAATTATCTATGACGAACGAGACCCTGAACATCCAGAAAGGGAGAGAGAAATCCATCAAGCTCAAGACTGCAAAGAACAAGGTGATGTAAGAAGAAAAAAGCCCCAGCAAGCAAGGAGAATCGATCGGGAACGAGAGCTGGATGCAGAGGAGCCCAAGAGCCGCAGCCGTCAGACACGAGAAGGGGAAGAGCCCCAGAGGGAGAGGAGGATCGATCGGGAACGAGAGCTGGATGTGGAGATCCTGAGAGCCGCAGCCGCCAGATACGAGAAAGGGAAGAGCCCCAGAGGGAGAGGAGGATCGATCGGGAAAGAGAGCTGGATGTGGAGGTCCATGAGAGCCGCAGCCGCCAGATACGAGAAAGGGAAGAGCCCCAGAGGGAGAGGAGGATCGATCGGGAACGAGAAGTGGATGTGGAGCTCTACGACCACCGCAGCCGCCAGACACGAGAAGGAGAAGAGCCCCAGCGGGAGAGGAGGATTGATCGCGAACGGGAGATAGATCTAGAGGTCTACGGGCACCGCAGCCGCCAGACACGTGCGAGGGAAGAGCTAGGTGCCACATCTCTCCTGAGAGAGACACGTGAGAGAAGCAGCCTCCAGGTACTGGAAGAACAGGAGAGAGATATTCTGTACCGCCATCAGGCAAATCAACTGCAGCGTGAGCCCCGTGATAATGCTCCCTGCGAACCCTCACAAGAACAAGAGGAAGAAGCTCCTGAGATTAACAGATGCCAGGGACGTGAGGATGAAGAACAAAGGCATGAGAAGAGCCACTATCAAACCGTAGAGGTGGATACCAGAGACCTCTGCCCCCCAGGGGAACAGGCGTCTGTTTCTGACGTGAGAGTCCGTTTTATCCCCGCAGAGCCCGATGTTCGGCCAGAGGAGCAGGTCGTCCCTCAGCCCTGCAACCCTCAGACCATCGCATACCTGATCCACGCAATCCAGGATTCAGATGATCCCGAAGCAACCACCTACAAGATCGTCTGCCACCAGCCCCGTGTGTCGGAGCAGCCCATCTACGTGAGTAAGTGCTACGTGTCCTCCCAGCCACCCAAGGTCCCTTGTGATGAGAGCAACCCCTCAGAGGCACGAGCCCAAAGGGAGGAGCGACAACGGAGAACACCAGCTTCAGGCTCCCAGGAAAACACGGAGGATCTCGATGAGCCACAGGAGAGGTCTGAAAGAGGCGTGAAGGAAGGGGCTCGCCAGGCTCCTGCCTCCAAGCAGGATGGCGTTAAAGGTGCTTGTTGCCCATCACAGCCCAAGGAGGACAGGAGGGACAACCAGTGCCCCAGCGTGTCTGATGTGGAAGAGGAGCATCAACCCCAAGGAGATGGATCAAAAGCTGCCCAGGAGCGTGAGGAGGCCAAGAGCTACCCACCTCTGCCCCAGGATCCAGAAGCTCCGCAGGAAAATCGCAAGCTGGGCCGGCGAGCCACAGAAGAGAGACGTCCCCAGAGAGATGAAGCCGACCACTGCCATGAGGATGCAGAGCTTCCCCCACCAGAGAAGAACCCGCCGCAGCAGGAGAGGAACAGCAAGAGGAGCCCCCAGCAAGCGAGCGATGCTCAGGCTCAACGGGAGGAAGAGGAACCACGTCCTCGCACCAAGCAGAGCCAGGGCCCCCGTGACCCCGCAGTCTTGCAGAAGCACTGAGGCGTGCAGCCAGGGGTGAAGCCAAGGGGGAAGTCCCCCCCCTGGAGCTGGTGGGGCTTCTCCGAGTCTTTTTGAGCATCAGTTCTTCTTCTCTCTGCTTTCAGCTTCGGACGGTACCGCGCGGTGGCACGGAGTGTTTGACACAAAAGGGTTAATGGGGGGCTCTGTGAGGGTGGCAGGTGGGTTTGGGGGTTTTTCATCTCACAAATCCTCAGCAGCTAGACAGGCAGAGAGTTACCCCAGGATCTGCAGCTTCTGCCCTCCTGAGTTATGTCTATCCACCTCGACGCAGTATTTAGTCACTTTTCTGCTCTAATTGGATTCTTTGGGTCTTTCTGTCCTTTATGTCCCTGTCGTCCCTTCTACCCTGTGGCAGGACTGTTCTGCATCCCACTGCGCTCACGCCTCCCTCGCCCCGGGACGGGCTCTCCCCTTAGCTTCTGCTGTGCAATAAAAAAAAATAAAAAAAAAAATAAAAACCAGAAACAAACAAAAAAGCCAAAAAAAACCCCAAAACCCCCCAAAAAACAGGAACTCAATCATACCCATTCTGGGGTCTGAAAATCCTTGAAGCTGGGGAAAAAAAACCCACTTTTGGAGACTCAGTGCTTTGGGTTCCCCCTTTCTGCTCCTCTACCAGCCGAGCAGAAGCCCAGCTCCAGCGTCACGGAGGTTTTGAAGCAGCTGAGCTTTGCTGCGGTTCCCGCAGGGTAACGGTGGCGGGTGGGGGGGTCTCTTTCTTCTTCACGCTGATGTATTGCATGAAAAATCCAAATAAATAGCTGATGCCTGCACCGACCGCTGCCATCCTTCATCCGTGCGTCTCGTTTCTACGCGGAGCTCAGCCCGGCAGGAGGGTGGCTCAGTTCACGTCGCGCGTTCCTCCTAATTCCAGGCACCTCACCCAGACAGGAGCCACCAAAAATCCCACTAAACCCCCCCTAGGATTTAGGATGCGGGCATCTAGGAGCCCACGTACCTCCCAAACTCTGATCTCAACACACGCTGGGATCTCAGACCCGCTGGGGATGCGCGGATGTGCCCGTGGGCTCCGGCTTTCCCGGCAGATCCACCGGAGAGCCAGCAGCGCAGAACCACGCAGACGCACATTTTCCCCGGCCACACGCATCCATCTGTCTTCTTCCCTGGATTTCCCCATACCCAGGATCACTCCTTGATCCTACGGCAGCAGAAAACGCACCAGATCCCACCCGCGGTGCACGAGGCTGGAGATGGAGACATCCACAACCCTCCCTAGAAAAAAAAAATAAAATAAAATTTATTCACTTTTTTTTCCCTCAGCAGCAGATGGAGCTGCAATTCTGCAAGAAGGCAGAAAGACAGACGTGAGGATAACCCCGACACCATCTGTGCCTTGCTCTTAAACGCAACCAGCGCACGTTGGCTGGGAACGGGGTCAGCCAGGAGGAACGATGACATCTCGGGGCCACCGGAGCCCGATGCAGCCCCAGGGGCAGCACCCAGAGCTTCTCACCACGGCCACCAGCTTGGGATGTTTGGGACCCGGTGCCGGAAGGGTCTGTCCCAGCCAGGGACGGGTGGGTGGGTGCAGCGGGCGATGCTCTGAGCGACGTCCCCCTCGGTGCGTGTGACGGTCTCGGTGACAAGCATATGGCGGCACAGATGGGCTGTCTGCAACCGGGGCCAGGGGCGCGACTGCAAACACACGCGCGGCTGCAAAGGAACAGAAACCTCCCGAAACCCCCACCGCCGCCAGGATGGGGCCGGGTCACAACCCGTGCGGGGGGGGGGGTTGCTTTTGCAAAGGGCAAAAATCCCACCCAGCCCTCGGAGCGGTGGCTGAAGGGGCACAAAGAGCAGGTGGATGGTGCAAAACCCAAAGAGAAAAGCAGCAAGTTCCCTACCCCCAGCTCCCAGGCTGGGAAAATCCTTTTGATTTACGGGGACGGAACGGATTCCAGTCTGGGAGGGGTGGGATAAGGGGGGCCAGGAAGTACTTTGTCCCCAAAAATGGGGGAAAAAAAGGATATTGGGGCAAGAAAGGAGAGATTTGGGAGGGTTGCGCCCCCGATTTGCCGCATTTCTCCTGCTCTGTGCCCTGGAAGGGACCAACCCAGCACCAGCAGGGACAAATCCTGGCTTCCAGCACAGCACCCCAAGCCCAGCACCCCAGTCTCAGGATAGATGTTGCCCCATAGACAGCGGGGTGGGGGGCAGCTGCCCCTTTTTCCAAAGTGATAACGGTCCACAGGTGTCCTCAGCAAAGTTCGGGGGGTGGGAGGGGGCAGGATGGATGGTCCCCAGCTGTGCTCAGCCCCAGCTGCGTGCTCCCTGCTCTCCTGTGACCCATACATCTCCAGTAAAGCCCAAATCTCACCGTAGCAAGAAAAAAGGTTGAGGATGCTCCAGGTAGCAGCGGGACAGCCCAGGGGGGGCTTAGCCCCAAGCCTGGGGGAAAAAAACAAAAAACAAACAAAAAAAAAACCACAAAGGAATGAGCAGCAAAAGACCAAGGGGGGGAAAAAAGTTGAAAAAAAGAGAAAATAAAAGTGTAAAGAAACTTAAAGGATAAAACCCAGGGGGGTAAAGGGAGTGGGGAGGCAGAGGAGGGGCTCAGCGCATTCCCGGGGAGCGCGGGCACGCCCGGAGCCGCCGTTAGAGCCGCCGGTTGCCCAACGCCAGCCAAGGGGCTGAGTCAGGGCTGCGCAGCCAAGGGCGGTGGCTGTGGGGTGAGGCTCCAAACCACCCCGGCTGCGGCTTCGCCACATCGCGTCGTGGCCTTGCCGAGGACAGAACCCACCCCAGCACCCAGCCAGCCATGGTGAGCGAGGGGGTCCCCGCGAGAGGGAGGGCAGGAGGGCGAGGGCAGAGTTTCCTGCAAGAGCCGAAGGCGAGACGGGAAAAGGGAACCGGTGCCAAGGGCTGAGCTCTGGCTCAGAGCCTGCGAGGGAGGGCTGAGGGTCCCCAGAGGTTGGGGGGGTGTAGGCGGGGGTGTCCCCCCTTCCAGCAGCCCCTCGCTCCCTCCCCTCCCCTCTTTTTCCCCCATTGATGCTTCCGAAGCCCATCACCCAGACTCGGGGCTGCAGCTCTGCCTCCCCCCTCCCCAGCACCAGGCTCTGGGGGTGCAGAGGAGCCCAGGACCCGCAGCCGGGGGCGGAAGGAACTCAGCTCCTCTGATATTAACCAAAAAAGGGCAAATTGAGCCCAAGGCAGGGCAGGATGCAGCAGGGGATGCTGAGGTTCTGCAGGGAGGGGCCAGTTCCTCCCAGTGCCGAACTGGGGAAGGGGAAGAGCCCCCACATCTCGGTCATTCTGCCCCGTCTGTCCCCATGGGAGAAGTCCACAGACCAGTCCCAGCTCCCTCCCCGCCCAGAGGGAGCCAACTCGGCTCACATTTTTCTCCCATGACTCAGAGTTTCTCCTCTATCCAGGCAGGGCAGGGGGAGGGAGAGGGGGAAGCAGCCAAGTCATGCTGGAGAACACGGAAAAAATGAGCAGGGTTCTGTGGTCGGTGGCGTAAGCTCTTCCCCGTCCTCCGCTGGGAGCTGACATGCCCCCAGGAGATTTTCCACCAGCCACTCCTCTGGGTCCTTCCTGCACCGCAGCGCCGTGCCAAAGCAGCAGAGAAATTAATACTCCAAAAAAATGCAGATGGACGGGTTGGGTGCAGAGGACTCCTCGAGGAAATCGAGCACAGGAGGGCCCTGGCAGCCCAGCTTTCCTGCTGAAACAGCGTCAGGTTGGTCTCCTGCAAGCTCGGAGCTCCCTGCAACACCCGTCTGAACTTGTTCTCGCTCCCGCAGCCCACGGAGACGGAGCGCTGCATCGAGTCCTTGCTGGCCGTCTTCCAGCGGTACGCGGGACGCGAAGGGAGCAACCTCACGCTCTCCAAAAAGGAGTTCGTGGCTTTCATGAACACCGAGCTGGCTGCCTTCACAAAGGTGAGCAAAACCTAACCACAACCCTCGTCCCCACGAGCACCACGGCGCGGGCGAGACTTTGCTCCCAGCAGAAGCCAGAGAGTGGCCTGACAAGAGAAATTCTGCACGAATTCTGCGTCTCCCTCCATCCCTCCCGCCTGGTTCCAGACCTGGAGCTGGGGATTCAGCCAGGGGACACCTCTGTCTCGAGGGTGACATCAATTCCCATCTCTTTGGGGTTTGTTTTTTTTTTTTGCAGAATCAGAAGGACCCAGGCGTCGTGGACAGGATGATGAAGAAACTTGATTTGAACAGCGACGGGCAGCTGGATTTCCCCGAATTCCTGAACCTCATCGGGGGCATCGCGGTGGCCTGTCACGACACCCTGGTCAAAGCCCCCGGCCCCTAGTCCGTGCCTGCCCCCCCCCACTCTGAACGTTCCTGGACCAAGACCAAAGCTGGAAGCAACGCCCTCAAGCTGGGACCATCCCCATCCCTCTTTTTTTATGTATAAAATAAAATAAAAGGTTTCAAACCCTAGCGTAAGGCATGGTTTTATTTCGGCATCACGAGCGAGGAGAAAATCAGTCCAGCCCCAGGGGGAGCGGGATTTTTAGGTCCCACCCTCCCCTCTGCTTCTCCGCTGACACGAGAACGCGCGCGTCCTCGTCCCCGTCACTGCTGGAAAGCACGATCCACAGCAATCCTAAAGCGTACGACCACGCGGGGTGAATGCAGTGACACCAGCACGACCCAGAAGGGATAATTTGAGCACAAGCGACAGCAATTACACACTCACAATTAGCAGAAGCAGCTCCTGCTGGCGTAAGAAATTATTTCCAGACTCCCGCCTCTATTTTCTGCAAATTTCAAAACCCTCCAAGTCTGGTAGGTTAAGGGGTGGGGAGATGAAAAGAGGAAATTAAATCTAATCTCTCCTCTATCTCAGACCAACCGAGCTGCCAAACAGGAAGATCAAGATTGTCAGTTCCCTTTATTCACCAGAGAAGCTGAGTGTTTGGAGAGATGTTGCCAAGACAACGCAACAGAGAGTCAACAGGAGCACCGGGTGCTGCGCTGCTCTCCTGCGGGGACAGGCTCCGTGCTGGCCCCGGGTCCGGACAGTGCCGCACTCCCGGGAGAGCCCAGCGCGGCTCTTCCCGCTGTCCCGGCTGGTTTCTGAGCTCTTCTTTCAGGAGCCCAACGCTAAAGGGTGTCAGAGGCGGCTGCTGCCTCTCAAAAGGTTTCTGCAGCGTGTGGGAACCAGGGCTCAGCAAGAGCCACCCTTTATCCTCAGGAAAATATTTGCCTTTCGACAGCGGTACGCAAACACATCACGTCAGCTGGGTTTGGGAACAGGACAAGTTGCTACTACGTGGAAGCAGAGAGTCTCACGGGTGTGGGGACAGCACAGGCAGGGCTACGGGGAAGGGACCAGACCAGGAGCTGGAGTGGTGGGAGGTGAGTTTCCACGTCACGCTGGGGAACGGGACCGTTTCCCTCCGATCTCACCCCTCCCCGGGCCAGGCGTGCCTCAGCGGAACTGGAGCGGGCTGATCCGCAGCCCGATGACATCTTTGCCGATCTCTGTCACCTGAGGAACAAAAAGGGAGACGATCAACGCGGAAAAGCGACTCAACAGCCCAGCCCTGTACGCGGCGTTGAGAGCCCAGACGGTTCTCGGGAACACAGGCTGCCGGTCGCGGCGATGTCTGTCCCTGAAGGTGGCACTTGCGCCACAAAGAATTTCACAATCCCCAACATGCTCCACCTCAGAAGTCCTCCAGCATCCACGCCACCCACAACCCCGCTTAGGGGGAGCAGGGGGGAAGCTGCTGGAGGAGATTCAGGGTTTTCTTACGGTGGTGACGCGGCAGATCTGCCCGTGGAACTCGGGGCAGTAGCAAGCTCCGCTGAGCGGACACTTCTCCACGGGTTTGCCGCGGTAGATGGGGCGGTAGGAGGCGGCGCAGATGTCGAAGGGGTTGTGCATGTCGTAGTTGAGCTGGTAGGTGTCGGTGGGATTCTTCTCACACGCTGATAAGATCTTGCGGGTCTGCGAAAAGCAACGAGGGGAGCAGCTCAGAAACCACCCAAGCAAGGAGATATTTCTGCCCGTGCGCCTCGCAGACGTACCTGCTGAGCCACCTCGGGCTTTGGACCCAGCTCCAGCAGCCGACGGGCAAAAGTAGCAGCTGTCTTGAAGTTTTTGAGTTTGAAAAAGAGGTTGAGAGCGGTACGCAGCACCAAGATCATGTGGACGGGCTGCAGGTTGGAGTGGGTGAAATAAGCAGCCATCTGCAGGAGGGAGAAGGAAAGAAAATTGGGATAAAACACTACCAACCACGTGAAAAACTGGATGCTCTGAAAATCCTGCGAGAAAGCCCTCCCAGGCAATCCCTGCCACATCTCCTCGAAAGGAGGAAACGGCAGAATTCAGGATTTCCAAACCTTTTATAAACCCTAAGGCTACTTCCCCCTCAGCTCCCTCACCGTGAGGAAGAGTTTTCGTACCTCGCAGATTCGCTTCTGCTGCTCCAGGGTCTCTTTGGGCAGCTTCTTCCGCTCAATTTCCATCGAAAGTCCGACAATATACTCCCGGCAAATAGCTATCAGCTGCTGGGCCTTTCGGAGAGGGAGACGAGGGTTAGGAACCTGGCCTCGTGCCCCACGGACAGGCAGACAACAGACCGAGGAGGTTGTGTCTCACCTCGGCGATCTCCTGCTTGTTGTCCACCACCAGCAAGGGCACGCTGAGCAAGATGGAGCGGAACTTCTCCACGGCTTCCTCGAATTTGCCAGCTGTAGTAAGCTGGTAGCAAAGCTGCAGGCGTTGGATCAGGTCGTTGAGTTTCAGTCCGACGGCAGGGAGGGTGTTCTTCAAACCAGCTTCCTTCCTGGGGGGACCAGAGAGGGGTCGGGGGTACAAACAGAACCGCTGCAGAGGGCAGCGGGATCACAAACACTCTCAGCTCGACTGCAGCTGGTCAGAAATGGTTTGACCTAGGGCCACGCTGGTTTGCTCGGCCGTTAGCTTAGCACAAAAGACATCTGTGCTTCCACAGTTCTGCCACCCGCAATGCCCAGTTCTCTCTGGGGCTGGGAAGTCTGGCTCATTTTTCTCCAGTGGCTTCCACTGTAAAAACACACCCGTGGCTCTCCAGATGCCTCAGAGCGGCTTTGTCAGAGGCAGAGTATTGAAAACGCAGCATCCCAACTGCCTCGCCGTGGGTTTAGTCTCTAAAAAACCCACAAAAGCAGTTCTTTAACATCTTTACAGCTATGAAAAACCCCACCAAGGACAGAACGCTCCCTGTTTATAGTCAGCGAACAGGAAAGCTCCTCCCTTCATAAGAGAATCGCTGTCGAGGGGTGTGGGAGGTACACGGCAGAAGGAGAAAAGCCCAGGAAAGGAACTGATCCAGCCGCTTACCAGTTGCGGTGTGGGTATCCGTACATGGTAGGGAGAGACGGCAGGGCTTGGTAGGTTGTACGGCCACGGGCATAGGTCTGCAGGAAGAGCTGCTTGTAGGGGCCAAAGTTTATTACTCCCACCTGGTCGTGGAGGAGCTGAAAAAGAAACATCGTCCAGGGCTGTAAAAAGGCTGCAGCACAGAAGGATGCAAAACAAAGCTTCCAAGTGGATAAGAGACAAAACCACACGGGGACAAGGGCACAATTTTTCCCCTCAAAACTCCAGGGGGAACTTACTCTCATCGCTGTCTCAAAGGAGCCCGCCAGAATGTGGTCAACAGGAAGCTGAGAATTGTTACACCACACCTACAAGAAGGGAAAATACAGAGGATGCCACACAGGCTCACATTTGTCGTACCCACCCACCCGTACCACGTTCCATGTTGTGCTCAAAGATGGGCGTTCACAAGAAGGACTGAACCCACAAAAAGAAGCGCCAAAGTAGAAAATTTCTGAGGAAGACAATGAAAGACCAGTGTCGTCACCTGAGCTGGGCTCGTGCCTTTGGTGGGTGGCACAAAGAATCCATCCTCCGCTGTTCCTGCTGGCCCAGCCGGAACATCCTGGGGGAACACACAGAGCAGTGATCAGCGTGGAAGTTTCCAGCACCCAGATGAAATCAGAGCTGGCCACAGCTGCGGTGAGCAAGGCTCTGAAGAAGCCCAGGACCCATTTTCCCCACCACCATCACCACAAGCTGTCATTGTTTTCCTGAGTAACTACAACTGGGCTACTTAAGAAGCCTCCAGAAGCTTCCTACCAGCTCAGGGGGAAGATCCAAATCTTCTTCAACTTCCCATCCACCTCCTTCCTCCTGTCCTTTACCTACACCTTCCTCTCCAAAGCCTTCTCCAGCATCCACAAAGCCATCTGCACGGAGGGGACAGGGAGGGAAATACTCAGAGCTCTTACACAGACGCATATTTAGACTTCTGCAAGAAAAACTCTTGGATTCACCCACCTTCATCCAGCTGCAACTCTGCATCTTCTCCCCAGCCTTCAGTGCCAACAGTGTCGATATCGATATCAGCAGCCAAGGCACCCCCTTTGCCTACAAAAAGAGGACGATCCTCCGTTTACTCAGAGGAGGATCCTCCGTTTACTCAGAGGAGGATCCTCCGTTTACTCAGAGCAGGATCCTCCGTTTACTCAGAGCAGGATCCTCCACCTACTCAGAGCAGGATCCTCCACCTACTCAGAGCAGGATCCTCCACCTACTCAGAGCAGGATCCTCCACCTACTCAGAGCAGGATCCTCCACCTACTCAGAGCAGGATCCTCCACCTACTCAGAGCAGGATCCTCCACCTACTCAGAGCAGGATCCTTCACCTACTCATCCCTGAGCGGGTCAGGTGTTGAGCAAAGAATTAGGCTAGGCCAGCACACTCCAATTGTCAAGTCTCATCTTTTGCGAGATTTGTCAAAGATTTGCAAAATTTGCCAAAGATGGTGTAAATGCACAGCTGGATTCCAACCTCTGCCAATAACACACAACAGATCTGCGACAGACAAACATCCCAGCACATCCCAGCTTAACGCAGCTTTCCCAGTTCAAAGCAGCACCTTTGCTGGCAATTGTTCCCTCGAAGAACCCCTTGGAGACGGTCAGCAACGGCCAGTTGGTATCCAAAGGCATGACCGGAGCAGGAGGCTGCAGGAGTTTCGCGTTGCGATCGATGTCTGGAATCTGAGCAGAGAGGAGCAGCAAACACTCAAAGGCCACGTAAGGAAAACCCCATCTTTGACCCGCCCGTCTCCAAGCGGCACAGTCCCCAGCAGGGACTGGGATGGAGATGGTTCCTCCCTGCCCGAAAGGAGCTGCCTAGCCAGTCACGCTAACACCACATCCCAGCGTCACCTCCTTCCCAAGCTCTAGAGCTCTTGTAAAGAAGTAGGAAGCATTGGGCAGTTCACTAACCGTTTCCTTCTCAGGATCAAAAGTTTCCTTCAGGCTTTCAGCTTCCTCATCCAGACCGTGAGTCGCAGCCGTGAGATAGGCCAAGGACTCTGAAACGAGAGATAACCGACATGAGCGCACGGTCTCCATTGAAAGAAAAATTCTCACCCCAGAACATATGGCCACACCGACACAAAAGAAAAATTATCAGCAGCAGAATGACACCTTTAGGGGTGTCACTGGAACGTGCAGGCAATTTTTATATGCTCTCCAGTCGATTCAGGTTGATTCAGGTCCAGTTGATTCAATTTTTCAGGCAAGGGATTACGCTGATCTGCCTCCAGAAACTACTGTTCATCCCCACAAACTCCCCACAGCCCACAAGGACAAATGTTCATCCGATGTTACTCACTCTGCCCGCAGTTCTTGAGGATCCTCACTCTCTCGGCCACGTCTCCTAGATACAGGGCGTTCTGGTAGTGGCCACTCATATCTTTACGGATCTCAGCTAAACGAAAAGGAAAAAAAATCACGATAGCTTTGCTGTTCTCAACGTCCACCGTGACGCTGCTCATTCCCTCCGACCCTCTTTTCTCATTCTTTTTTGCCACCATCCCAGCACTCACCTATCTTCATCATCTTCCTGAGCTTCTCCAGATTGCCGGTGATGAGATAGAGGAAGGAGAGCTTATCGAAGTTCTTGGTGCGCTGGTAACACATCTCCACAATCTGGTGATTTCCCTGCAGCAACGCCACTTCTCCTAGTTTCTCCCAACAATTTTTGTCATCCAGAGCCTTGGCTGCTTCCAGAGCAATCTAGCAAGAGAATTTACATGGTCACAAGGGTTTTGCAGAAATCAGGTCTTCTCTGCAGGCTTCTGCTGGTAACAGAAAGCCTGGGATTACAGGGATCACTGCACTAAATCATTCCCCAAACTGAGGACTTGCACCTTAGTAGAGCTGCTGTCATTCTCAACTCCATCACTCTCAACTATTACTTCTTCCCGATACTCCTCCTCATTGCAGCAAAAAGTAAGGTTTGCGAACTGCTGGGGGTTAACCTTTGCCAGGTGCCCACCAGGCCCCTCTATCACTCCCTCCCTTCAGCAAAATAAGATGAAAAACTTGTTTAACTAAAGCAAAAGCCAAGGCCAGGTGCAGAAGTAAAAGGAAAACAAAGATTTTATTCTCTCCTCCCCATCAGCAAACAATGTCCGGCCACTTCCCAGGAAGTAGGGCTTCAATATGTGTCGTGGTTGCTACCAGAGACAAACATAACAACAAATGCTTCCCTCCGCCTCTCGTCTCTTGGCTTTTATTGCTGAGCTGACATCACATGGTGTGGAATAGCCCCTTGGCCAATCTGCGGCAGCTGTCCTGGCTCTGTCCCCTCCCAAGATCCTGCCCACCCCTGATGCTGTGTGAGCACTGCTACGGGGAAATTAACTCCCTCTCAGCCAGACCCATACACAAGCGATGCCCCAAAGGACATGTCTTTATCGCAGCACCAGCTGCCACCTCACCTCGATGTTGCCACACTCCAGCGCCAGGCTGAAACGGGTCTTCTCGTCCTTGACAAAGTGCAGGGCCACCTCCGGGTAGCCTTTTTTCTGCAGGTAGGCGATGATGGACTGGCCAACAAGCTTCGCGTTCCTCACCATGTGCAGCACCTGGAAAGAAAAAGCCCAGGCACTGAAGCTGACAACACTTGGAAGGAATTTTCCTACACCCTCACGCCATGGTCGAGGAAGAGCAGAAGATTTCTCATGCCACCTCACCTCATCGTACTTTCTGTTGATCAAAGCCAGCTTGAATTTGAATTCCGTGGGATCGATAGTGAGGACCCTGGGGCGGCACTCTCTGTCCAGGCAGTACACGTTGTTCCCCTTCACGCGGGTAACGTAGATCGGCAGGTCGAGGGTGCGGATAATTCCATGGTCCCTGCGCCAACACACAGCACACGTGTGACACACACGTCACATAACGCATCTGGATGATCACATCCCTGCCCTCAAAG
Source organism: Pterocles orientalis (assembly GCA_011057875.1). Lineage (NCBI taxonomy): Eukaryota > Metazoa > Chordata > Aves > Pterocliformes > Pteroclidae > Pterocles > Pterocles orientalis. The sequence continues at coordinate 45,379 of WKFP01014927.1, read as the reverse complement.
GAGGCTCAACACTCTGGACGTTATTTTAGCCTGGATTATAAAAGCAAGCCCCAGTCTGATGAGCACCCACTGCACAGTGTAAACAACCGAACACGAGTATTCAGCTCTAGCCGTCTTTGGGGACGTCCACACTGGAATAAAAGTGGTGTTTCACCCAGCTTTGATGTCTGCCGAAAAAACCTCACGCTATTCTGCACAAGGCCCACCAGTTCGAGGACTGGGTGCACGGCTCCCAGACTCACCCTGTGGTGACGGCGTATTTGATGTGATTGCTGGTGGTATAGATGAAAACGCCGCTTTCATCCCAGGCACCGCTCTTGACGCGGATGTTTTCATGGATGTTACACAGGGATTCCAGCTTTCTGTTGCAGATCATGATGGCTGGAGAGGAAAGCCAAAAGAACTAAAGCAACGGAACACGCTGCTGTTAAACATCTGCTGCTGAATGACAGCATCTCCCTTCCACAGTCCCAGGAACAGGGACATCTGAAGAGTCAGACACTATGGAGATGATGGCAAACACAATAAAACTGTCACCATCTGCCTTTGTTTTATGGAAGAGATGAGCTGGATCATTTTGAGAAACAGGATCATAGAATCATCAAATCCTTAAGGCTGGACAAGACCTCAAGGATCATCAAGTCCAACTGTCAACCCAACACGACCCAACCCACTAACCCATGTCCCCAGGCACTACATCGACACGTTTCTTGAACCCCTCCAGGGATGGTGACTCCACCGCTCCCCCGGGCAGCCTGTTCCAATGTTTGATCACGCTTTCCTTGAAGAAATTTTTTCTAATATCCAGCCTAACAAAAAGTTCTGTTTTACAAGCCTGCAGAAAGGTCTGGCTGAAGAAAGTGGAAGGGCCCACGCTGTGAACTGTCTTCAGCTGCACCTTCACGGCTAGCCATGACACCGAGCGGTTTCTCTACCCCGCGTGAGCAGGGACTCTGCTCCCAGCCGAGGAAGGAGGATCCAGGCGACGCTCTGCAGCCCCCCCTGCTTACCATGCTTTGCCAGCAGAGCTACGTGGGACATGTCGGCCGACCAGATGACGTATTTCACCTTGGAGATCTTCACAGAGGCCAGAGTTCTGGGAAAGGACGGCACTGACATCAGAGAGTTGAACGATATCCCTCCAGAGCAGCTCTGCGATCGAGCTGTATGATAACCACCAGTGCCCGACGCCCCAAACCCAACTTGCAGATGCTCTAAAGCCCCTTTTTGCAATTCCAGAGCTATAAAATCACGAGGCAGAATTGACTGTCTGTCTCTGCAGCCCAGATTAGCAAAATAAACCTCTCTCTGTACCCATGCAGTAACAAATATACTTGAAGTGACAATTAACACCAAAATCTAGATTTTTTGAGGGGGTTTTAGAGATGGATTTAACAGAATAAGGGAAATAAGACATTTCTAAGCAGCTTTGTTAAATTTATTTGCAACTTTCCCAACAATACTAGCAAGACAAAAGCATAAAAATATGGAAATTAAACTCATGAGGCACATTCTGGGATATAAATGATCGACATTCACCATATCTATCGGCAGATAATCCAGAACCTTCTCAAGCCTCCAAGCACCAACTCCTCGCCTGTTTCTTTGTGCTTCACAACACATATACCAGCACAAGCACGCTGCCACGTTCCAATTTAAGAGCATTTTGAGCAGATACAAAATATAAGGGACAAGCCATCAAGGCAAGCTTAGCTTGAATTTGGGTTTTTAGATTTCTCTCCACTTTTACAGCACCCGACTCTGCAGTCCCGGGATTCACAAGGGGATGGCACACATCTCCCTGGGACCAATGGCACGATGCCCGCAGCATAAATTGCACCTTGGCTACGTTTACGCTCTGCTCTTCCTAACAGTTCTCAGCCACGGTTTGGATCGGTCCGACGCAGCCTGCAGCTGACGCTAAATTCTGGAGTGCATTAATAGCCGTGATTTGTCCCCAGGGGGCACACACCAGCAGGATTACAATATTAAAATCTCTCCCAGCAGACTGGATCTTACCGCTTCTGCTGCACGTCAAAGAGGGTGATGGAGTCCGCATCCCTCAGCAGCAGGTTCCCTGTGCCAGCGTAGAAAATCTCATCGCAGTTCGGCACCTGCACCTTCTTCGTGATCTCGTTCTTCAGGTTTTTGATGAGGATCTGCCATGTGAGGAAAGGTAACAGCACAGGACAGTTAGGTGGATTCTACAAAGAAAGTGAGGATTATTTCAAATCAGAATTTTTCTAGAGCTGAACCTTGGCGACAAGAGGACAAAAGAAGACCTGCCGCCTTGCTCGAAGCAGGATCAGACTTCGTCCTGCCAGAAAACCCAACCACAAGTTTGCCAGGGTGCAGACGCAGCGTGTTCTTTCTTTTCAGCCTCGCTGCTGTCATTGCTAGCTGGCTGAAACAATTTGCAAGCCCCCTCTGCAATGAGGATATGAACAAAATCTTCTGGAAAAGTGAGAGAGAACACAGAGGAGATAGAAAAAGGAAATGAGGAAGCTGAGGGGAGACCAGCAAGAGAAGAAGGAGGCAGGGAGGAGTAACAGAACAGGTACGAAATAAATTTGAATTTACAAAGGAAAAAAAACTGAATTTAAAAAAAAAAAGAAAAAATAAAGAAAACACAGTATCCTGCATAGGGCAAAACCCAAGACTTTTCTTCCCCTTTACATGAAGTCATTCAAGCAGGGAAAACTTTCCATGACTGTCTTTCCCCATTCTTCCTCCTGCTGCACTCCACAAGTGAGAACAAAGAGCTTTATAAAAACTGAACCCGTGTTTTCACCATTTCCCCATTCCTTCCGTGCTATGACAGTGACCTGGGTGGCTTCACAGTCCTGTTCGGTCAGGATCAATCCCTAACCTCAGCTGCTGCAGCAGGCTTCCAGGAACTGAGCCAAGACCTACTGTCAAAGAAGTTGAATAATATTTCGACTGTGTTTTATTATTTTATTTTCATTATTTTATGTGTTTTGTTATTTTATCTTCACTATTTTATGTTTTATTTTCACTATTTTATGTTTTATTTTCACTATTTTATGTTTCTTCACGTATACCTGCAGCCCACTCTCTACCAACACCACTTTGCCAGTCTACTCGCATCTCCGATAATTCCGTTAACCCAATCTCCCCGCTTTCCACCTGCGCGCTTCCCAACGACGATGACACCCCGTTCAAAAGACGACCCTATGAAGCTCGTCCCCTTACCGAATGCATGCGATCCAGGACTGCAAAGCGGTTCCGAGCTACCCACACAGCTGTTAGCCCGGAGGAACGTTTCCCTTCGGGGGCTGGAGAGAGAGAGAAAGCAAAACGCAGGCAGTGAATAAAACCTCTGGCAGGCTCTCCCGGCAAAACATGAGTCAGTCTTGTTTGATCCCATCTTGGCTGTTGGAGCTGCTTCCTACTAATTCATGTTTAACCCGAGGCTATTCACAGGACTCATTTCCTCCCTCGATGTCCTTTCGCATCTCGCCGTGGCCAGCGTCAGCCCTTTTCTCCAGCCAAGGGACAAGACAAGTGGCTGGTTGTAGCGCCAACGCCGCTGCTTGGCGCCGAAGCGAGCCATCCCGGGCGACAGCACCATCTGTCAAGCTAACGAGCAGAGCCTCGCTGGCCAAACAAACCGAGCAGCGAGGGTCCCGGCTTCAATGCAAGCCCCCCTCCCGCCGGCTTTCTCTCCCCCCTGCAAACCGATATAACGAGCTGGAGGGAAAAGGCGGCGCTCTCCCCAGCGCGCAGCTGTTCTCCCGGATTTAAAATGCGAATGCAAACGGAGCGCTCCGCGTGTCAGGCGCACGGAGAGAACGGGACCGCGGGGCGCGCTTCAGCTGCGGCAAAGCGGAAGGGAAGAGAGAGGCAAAGTGAGAGAGCCGCCGCTGGTTTGGTAAAAAGAAAATGGTCTTGAATTCTCAGCCCCTTTTCTGACCAGTCCTCCTGTGGCCGTTCTGGACGCTCACCTGCTATTTCACCAAGCGCAGTGTTATATCGTTTTTACATCCTAAAAGCAACGACTTAAACCTGCCTCAGCCCTCATTTGCCACCCAACACAAGAAAGAATTCTCTGAATTCATCTCTCAGCTCCTCTTGGGGTCTCCTGAGGGCAACTCCGCCTGTTTTTCTGAATCTCCGCGACTCCGCACGTTTACGGGCCTTAAGTCTTTAACACTGACTGTCGATGAGGCAGAAAATGATCGAAATAGATCAGCCAGAAGAGTGTCAAAGTAAGACAGGAAAGCTTAGCTTCCCTTGCAGGTCAGGTTCAGGAGGAATGACAACTCCTTTCCTCATTTAAAGGGTCACAGCGTCCCCAGACAAGTCAGCTTTGAACGTTTCAATCAAATGAAATATTTGAAAAGTACTCGGTAATTTTAATCTATATAAAGTTACTAAAAATCTCCCTTTCTCTCTCCAAACATACTCAGCAAAGAAATCTTCCCTTCATTAGAGCCGGAGGAATCAATAAATCTACGAACAAGTGAGCTGCAGTGCAGCCTACAGCCGTCCATCACTCCCACGCGTTTCAAAATCTTTACTGCCGTGACGACAGAGGCAGGAGGAACCAGCTGAAGTTTCAGGTCCCAAATGGAATTCATAGTTAGGAGAAAGAATGATTTTTATTTTTTTTTTTTTCCCTAAATCATATTTTGACTTGTAAATTGCACAAAACCGAACTGGAATTTGCCGAGAGGAAGAATGACTACTGGCACCCTGGCACTGTCACTTTTACGGCCGCTTTTCAGGGTATAAAACCTCTCAGAACAAAATATATCTGGTGAAAATCCATCTCTGCTGACAAGCCAGGAAGGCTGCCTGCTGCGTCGAAAGGGAAAATGGAAAGTTCCTAATAACAAAATTATAAAATATATATTTGTAGCAGTAAAAGTTTGGGATGAACATGAATTTTTCAAGTCAGCGTAGCGTGATATAGTGAGCAGGAAATCTGCCAAACGATGCGTGCTGCAGGGGCACCGGGAAACACAGAGAAAAGAGTCCAACGAGAGAAGCTGGGAGAAATGAAGCTTTTTTTTCTATCTAACACACACACACACGGAGTTGGAGACCGCAGGAGGGGACAGCTACACAGCAATGAACACTCAGGAGGATTAACATGAAATAAAAACTGCCTACCATCCGGATTTTGGGAGTCTGCGTCCTTGGGAATGGTGTAGAGGTCGTAGGTGCTGTTCTCTAAGTTGCTGGCTCTCTGCAGAGAGAGGAAGGAATCGTTTTGAGACGGGATTTCACAGAAGCGACATTCACAGCAAAGGACGCTACGCAGCAAAACTGACGTACCGTGCAGAGAAGGACGGCGTTCTCAGCTGGGTTGTACGACATGTTGAACACGGGGAACTTGGAACCGCTGCAGAAGAGTCCCAAAGAAAAGAGAAAGTCAGAGCGGACCAAGACTATTGCTACCAAAGTAATCTTTGGATAAATACTCTATTTTCTGTAATATACCAGAAAAGCTCAGTTTTGATTAATTTCCTGAATCAAAACCACTTGGAAACACTAAGAACATCATTTCATAAACTAAAGAGCTGGTATTTCCGTTTGAAATTACTTCAAACTTAACAGTAGTTACAAAAAAAAAATTCTATCCATGCACAGAGAAAAATCGACCCAAAAAAAAAATCCTTGTAGGCTTTGTAAGTTCATCTGAGGGAAGAGTCAGATGAAACCGAGGCACGCGAACACAACACGATCCATCTGTAAGAAACTTCAGGATCCTGGCAACACTTCTTGCAACACGACGAGCATCCATCTCGTACCTTCGCAGCTGCATGACAGCGACGTCTTTGGAACTGTTGAAATCCAGCTGGCGGAGGAAACGGTCCTTCACGTAATACAGCATGTTCCCGTGCACGGCGTAAGCCGGCCTCTCGCGCTCCAGTTTGAACACAATCATGCCACCGTCATGGCCTGAGGAAAGGCACGTGAGAATTTAAAACCCCTGAATTAAATCCTCCGAGTTTTTTTTATTTTCATGATGAAGATGACACCACCGAGCCCTCCAAACCAAGGAGCTAACAGGAACTGAATGAAATTATTCCCCTTCTCTCCTCGCTAAGGGCCGTGTTCCCAGCCCCGTTTAGATTTCGTGATAAATCTGACACTCTCCTTTTCAGCCTCAGAGCATTGTGCTAGTTAATGTGGAGGCTATCTCGTTCTAGCTTTGAGCTGACAAAATGAGATTGTGCTCCACTCACAGCCCCAGACACGGCAGGAAGTTAAATAAGGAGCTTTTCCCTACGATATATTTAATAAAAGCATCTGCAAGTCAATGTGTTCTGCAAAACGTGCTAAAGAAAAGCAAAGCCCACGTGGATTTCCTACACGGAGTATATTAGACACTGAATTGGTCCTATTTTTTTTTTTTTTTTTTACCTGCAGCAAAGAGATTGAGGTTGGGATGAGCAGCCAACACCCAAAAGCGATCGTGATCCCGCCGGAAGGTCTGGACGCCCGTGCTAAACGTGCAACAGAAGGAACAGAGGATATCAACAAAGCTCGGTGCAAAATTCAGATCCCAAAATGAAGATCCCAAGCTCTTAGCTTCTCTAGGAATCTCGAAGTCTTCCATACACGTAAAAACTTTCAGAATAAGGTCGTGGCAGATGCTCGACGAGCACTAACCGTTTCGACATATCCCAGACGCGGATGCTCTTGTCTTCCGAATTGCTGAGGATCAGTTCCTGCCGCGGGTGAAAGACGGCGCACGAGACGTTGTTGTAATGTCCCCGGCAAGTGTCAACCTCCCAGGCCTTCGATTCTAACCGGAAGTTGAAAAAAAAAATAAATGAGGAGACACGTTTGCAAACGGTAAATCACCTCCAGGTTCAGCCCACAGACGTTCAGACGTGGATTTCAGCTCCTAAGCCCCTTCTCCCCCCGCGGGCTGCCTCTCTCACCGTTCATCCGCCAGATCTTCACTTGCCGATCGTCAGCTCCTGACACAATCAGCGGCATCGTAGGGTGGAAGGCAGCCCAGTTCACCCCGCGGTCGTGGCCCTGCAGGAAAAAAGAAAAGTCACTCGAAGCGATTTTGTGGCCGAATGGAAAACAAAAAGGACAAAGCAACAAAACCGCAGACAGGCTTGCCGAGACCCAGCTTCCACTATTTTTACACACCGTGGCATAACACAGATCTCTGAAGAGCTGGGCTTTAGCTCTCTCTTTGCTGTTTTTCTGGGCTTTTAGAGGATCATTTGTGTCTCAGGGATTTCATTAAAGAAATGGGAAAAAGCCGTACCGCACACATTGAGACCGTACCTCCAGAACGTGCTTCACAACCGCATCCGTTGTCCCAAACAAATCCACCCCCGTTATTCCCCTGACATCCGACTCCACGGCTCCAGGGGAGAGGTTCTTCTTCCTGAGGCCTTGCGGAACAAAGAGGAAGGAGAAGCAGGGGTGGAGGAAGCAAAAATTACGTTAGTAAGACAATATTTCTCATTTAACACGTTGAGTTCGCTCCTGTGCCGTTCACACACATTTTCAGGTGGAAATTGAGAATGTGAAAGAGTGGAAGAGGGTGAGAAACATCCAGGAAACCCTTCTGCTTCCTCCAAAAGCACAACCTCAGGTTAGACACACAAAAAGGAAAGTCCACAAGGCAGCAAATCGCAGGAAGGATCCCCTCGGCTCAGCGGGGTGCAGAGGGGCACACAGACGGTCCCGGTATCGGTGACTTGACGATACTTCTCCAAAACTGACACAAAAAACCCCAAAAAGAAGGAATAAAACATCCATAATCGAAGGAAGGTGAGTGAAGAAACACAAGACTTTTGGAAAAAGAAAATACTTGAGCCTTTGCCGAGCCAGTGAAACGGGACTGGGACACAAATGGAAAATTTCTGGTGTAACCGCACAGATGGAGAGGACAGGCAGGACACCCGCAGAACGTCCCAGCCTCCTGTGCGGCTCTGGGGAGGGAGCGGGGACGGAAAAGGGGTTTGGAGCAGGAAGGGGGATATTAGGCATTGAGGGCAGCTGTTAAAAAAAAACCTGAAGAGGAAACACAGCTCAACATGCACACGAGGAGTCAGAAGTGGTATTAAAACAACCGGAGCAAAGGGGCAACATGTTAACTGCGACTGTTAAACTGCAAATTAGCAGAGAAGGCAGAAGACAGACGGTCTTTTGCAAATTATTTTGGTCTATTTTCCTCTCCAGTGGAAGCTAAAGAGGGCTCTGGGGTACAGACTCTTCAGGTTCCTTCCTGTCCTTCCAATCCATCCGCATTCAATTAGAGAAGCGCAGCGGAGGGTGAAATCCTACCAAAGGTTTTGCCAGCCATCAACACAAATCTGCTGAGGGTGCTCCAGGAGAGGCAGCCTGGGTCTCCAGACGTTCTCCGGGGCCTCCAGCTCAGGTTCTGCCAGTCCCAGGGCTCTCCACCGCGGCCAGCCCCAGCCCTCAGGTGGTCCTCACTCAAACCGCTCACCCAGACCGACAGAATTTGGATTTTTGCTGCCAAGCGGCGGTATCGGCGTTTGCCAGCCAGGAGGGAAGTCAAGTGGCAGCTGGTGGGTGATGTCAGAGTGCGCTCTGCTCGGGTACGGCCGCTCGCACCCTCCTCGGGGGTTAATATTGATAAAGAGACAAACAGAAGATTGTTTTGTAGTTTTTGAAGGTTAGTATCAGCACCGCCAGCAAGGATTTCATTCCACAGCACGAGCGAAGAAGACAACGCACGCGTTCATGCATCTCAATACGCAAACAAGCTGCTTCTGACTGCACCCATCACGCTCTCTCCCAGGAGATGAGCAGGAAACAGACCCTCCAGCCTCGAGCAGACTTGGTTTATGTTGAAGATCTTGATCAGCAGAAGGTTTCAAACCAAGCAGCACCAGCTAGCTAAAAATTCAAAACTATGGGGTCATGCTCCTCCTCCCTGAGGCGGCCACCAGAGCCGAGCGTTTTGGGAGGAGGATTTTGGAACGCGACCTTTAAACTCATTGAATTCAGGGCATCGAACAACCAGTGTTTATAATCCAAAAAAAACTGCTGAAAAATTAACAATGTCAGCAGAAGGTGTAAGTTCACAGCAGCACTCAGAAATGGAGTTAAAGCTCAACACCAAATGATGCTCACTGTCATTGGGACTATATCCACACGAGGAAAAATGGGGAATAATCCTTCCCACAAGGCTGCTAAAGCCAGAACAGTCATTTTGGGGAAAAAATTGGGGAGGAGAGAATGTATTTTGAATCCATTTCTCATCCCTCTGTAGTTTTTTTTTCCCCACACACTGGTATTCTCGCAGTGTCGTGTCTGACAGGAGCGACAGCTGAGTCAATAATTCAGCGTTCTCTAAAAACCCCTCATCACATATCAACCGAGGAAAAAAAAAATAAAAAATAAAGGTCTGTACCATCTCCAAACCAATTTGGCAGCGGGAACTCTGCTGAGAGAGAGTGTTTTTGGGAGAAGGCAGCAGCAAAGCTTCCTAGCAGAATAGCTGTTAAACTCCGCGTGCTGGCAGTCCGGAGAGGGCGACAGGTTTTAAATAACCCGGAGATCCTGTCCCCAGCCCCTGCTGTTGACACAGCTGGCCGAGCGTCTGCGCGTGTGCGACAAACACCGCAGCGTGCCCAACCAAAACTGCAATGGCGAGAGCGGCGGGGCAGCCGGGGGGCCGCAGTCTGGCTGGAGTTTGTGCTGTAACCCCTGCCTGCCTCTCAGCAGCCCCTTAGCTCCATCTGGTATTTTCTTCCTTCCTAAATTTTCATTTTTTCCTTCCATGAAGTCGTCTCGTGGCTTAGGTACAAGCTAAGAAACAGCTGAGATAGCAGCAAAAAGTGCTTTGGAGTTTTGACTTGTGACTCCTGCTCTGATCTTTAGGCCACTCTTTGTTTATAAAACAGACAAGCAGACTGAATATTGGAAGAATTCCTAAAATGTTATCTCCCTGTCACCACCCACAGTCAGGCTACCAAAAAAAAAAAAACCCAGAAACCACAGTCCTGTGCTTTTTTAACCCATACACAGGGCTTTTTATCTTTCTCTCAGAAAAAATGACTTACTGCTGCCTTCAAGGGATTTTCAAGGGAATAAAGGTGATCCAGAAATTTCTAAAATCCTCCTCCAAGCCTGGCACAGCTGCAGAGCTGATCAGTCGACAACACTATGTCCCCTTTTGGTGCCTATATCAGCTATAAAATCAGACAGGGAGATTACATTGCAAAAATCTCCAGCTGTAGAGGAGTTTTTTGGCTGCATAAAGCTTCAGTTCCCCTCATCTACTGTCGCAAAAGACTTGTTTCAAGCGTAAGGGTGGAATAGGTGACCCCCAGAATTCCCTTCCAGCCAACATCCCACGACTTCATGGAAACAGAAAGGAACAGGTCCCCGTGAATAGAGAATTTTGTCATTTTCTGAGGCTCCTGCAGGCTAATCCTTCCTGCTCTCGCGTCCGAATCTCTCTTTCCTGCCTCACCCGGCTCTCAGCCGTTGCAGTTTGGGAGTGGGCTTTGCACCGGGTGCCCCCTCGCTCTGGGCAGCTCACCAGAAATATCCCAAACGCGCACAGTCTGATCCAAGCTGGCCGACACGACCAGGTCCTCCGAGGGGTGAAACTGGGCACACATCACATAGTGGTTGTGTCCTGTCAGCACGCTGCGACAAAAAGGACAGAAAAGACCATTGAAACAGAAGAGATAGGAACAAATATTCCAGTTTGCACCAGTAAGGTCAGCCTCGGGAGGGAAGATGAGGAACAGAAGATCACTAAACACTGGCCACATCTTTGCTTACAAAGAGCACCCAAGGGCCAACTTTCTGATATCAATAATTTCACAAGCGTTAGTACTAACATGTATTATTTTAACATAAAAAAATTTAAAATCAAACGTGAATTTATGACCAGTGGCAACAGAATTAGTGAGCAAAAGACCGACAGAAATATTCCTAACTGATCAGATCTCTCTTCCTGTTCTATTCCATCAACTGAAGCACAGCTTCTGCTTGAAAACAATAAATGAGGACGGTTCGCCCCCAAACCACGCAGTTACTTTTTAAAACCCCCATTGATATTACCAAACGCAAGTTCTGGACTGCCAGTTCCAAACCCGAATGGTCTGGTCATCAGAAGCACTCAAAATCCAAGGATATTCCTGAAAAAAAAACCCAAAGGATTCTGCATATGAAACAATACACATACCCGAGAGAGCCCCTCCCCGTGTGCTACTTTCCAACTGTCCCCAGGAAGGAGCCTTTTAAAATTTTATTTAAGATCTTGGAGGCAGCGTTTATGCCTCTTACACCTCCACAAAAGGCCACTGTATCTGCAGCACCCTCATATCAGCAAGTCTGGCACGAATTCTTCAGCAAAGACGTCCAGAACCAAAAGACAGATTCTCTTTTGTACCCCAAGGGAGCGAGCATCCATCATGGAGACAAGCACAAGAGGCGCTTACGTGGTGGAAGAAGGTCGTGCGAATATAATCCAAGTGCCCCAGCAGAGTGAAGAGACAACGGCGCAGTTTGTAATTCCAGACCTGCGCGACACAGAAGCGGAACAATGACCGTGCCACAGCCTGTGGGGTTTTTTTTGTTCTTTCTCAAAACAAACTCAAGGTTTCGGTTCACCTTCAAGCCTCTCCCTTCCATTTAAAAACGTGTTTCGAATGCGAGCTACTTACGCAGTTAACTCTAACATCTCTGAAACAGGAAAATCAAAATCTCCCTCCCCACGCCCCCCACGCTATTTTTCATCTTTTTTTTTTTTTTTGCACATTCCCTTCCCTAGACAACGCGCTTGAGGGAACAAGAGCTAAAGGGGTAAAGTTTTACCTTGATTTTGTAATCATCGCCTCCGGAAACAAACAGAGGCTGCTGCTTGTGGAAATCGATACCTCGAACAGGTCCTGCAAATAGGAAGAACAGGTCAGACACAGCAAGCCAGCTGGAGCTACAATTCGCATTCGTCCTCACTCCTGTCCCTATCTATAAATTAAATGCTTCAAAGCAACAATGAAGAGTCACGGAACAGCCCAAGATCCCTTTCCCAAACCCGCTCCTGTCCACCAACGTGGCTCCACCAACACATCCCGAAACACCCAGACCCTTCAGATCTATATTTCTAGATTCATTTTCACACCAAAAAAACAAAACTATGACTCCACTTTACTCATCTACGATGTTTAGAGCCAGCAAAACGGCCACAATGAAACACGGGCGAAACCAGAGAGGATCTGGACTCCAACAAACCTCAACACCACATCAGCAGAGGCTCCCTTCCTCCCCTCGCCCCCCACTCTTCCTCCCCCAGCCCCCCAGCCCCTACCAACCATCGTGTTCGTCGAATTTGTCGATGAGGGTGCACATGCGGTAATCCCACAGCTGGATGACGCCATTGTGCAGGCTGGTGAGGATCCACGGCCGCTTGGGGTGGAAGCTGAGCCCTGCCGAGACACAGCCAGACCTGAGCCCAGGGCCTCCGCGCACCCGGGAGGCCCAGAGACCCGGGGCAGCCCTGGGGGAGCCGCCACCCCCCGGCTCGGGGACCCCGGGACGGGCGGGAGCTTCCTCCACCACCTCCCCGGCTCCCCAGAGGCTTCCAGGTGTCCCTGGTCCCGCCGTTACCTTTCACCCGAGCCGATTTGGTCTCGAATTTAGTCAGCATCGCTCCGGCCCTCAGCCCCGCCGCCCCGGCCCGGCCACGTAGCGCCCCGGAAGTGCCCCCACTTCCGCTTCCGCCCGACCATAGAGTGTTGGTCCTCCGGGGTGGTGTAGAGCGGCTTCCGGTAGCGCCCGTGGAAGGAAGCGGAAGGGCTGGGAAAATGGCGGCGGTGGGGAGCGCCTGGGGCAGCCGGGGGATGGAGGCCGCTGTGAGGAGTTACCGGGCTCCCCTCCCGGCTTGGTGGGGGCTGCTCCAAGGGCTGCTGCTCGCCGTGCTGGCAGCGGGTGAGGCTGGGAGGGGAGAGGGGCGGCTCTGGGCTGGTTTCTCCCGCTCTGGGGCCGCTCAGCGGCTGAGGGGAAGGGGGGGAGGGCCCCGCCTGGCCCCCGGTGGGATGGCGGCACGGGGAGCCCTCGCCTGTGCTCGTCTGAGTTGCGGAGGGGCTCGTCGTTACCCCACGCGGAGGTGGGGAGAGCCTTCGGGACGTGGGGAGCCCCTGGTTGTCCCCTCTGAGGCAAGGCTGTGGCTTCTCCCCAGGTCCCTGCCAGGGGAACTCCGTTGAGAGGAAGATCTACATCCCCCTGAACAGAACCGCGCCCTGCGTGCGCCTCCTGAACGCCACCCACCAGATCGGCTGCCAGTGTGAGTACAGCCGGGAGCTGCTCCTTGGGGTGATGGGGTGTGACCCAGCTTTCCTCCTGCCCCTGCCCTTCTTCTCAGCGCTGATTTTCCTCTTTTTCCAATCCTGCTTCGCTCATGCTGAAGTGCTGCCCTGTTTCTCCTAAATTGAGGGGGGAAGACCTTAGAGTCTGTTTTTCTACAGACCCCCAAAATTCCCGCTGAGGTAGGGAGCAGTGTTTTGATCTCATGCAGTTGCAGGACAGATTTATTTAAGGCAGGAAAGATAGATGAGGGAACCCCCTTCAAGCAGCGTTCCTGGCTGAAGCTGGTGTAGAAGGGGCTTCCTGTGAGTCAGTGTTTTGCTCGTTTATAATTCAGTTTTACTTTCCCACTGAGCCACTCCCTGCAGCAGGTTGTCAGCAGCTGCTCCAGGGCAGCACAGCTGCGCTTGGTCTGACCGATAACCGAGGGTACAAGGTTCTCTGACTCCTCTTTCCCCCTCTTGTGTGAGCCCGGTGTTGGGGCAGACAGCTGTACGCAGTCCTGCCACCCCGGTCGCAGGCGGTTTGTGACAATGACAGCAGTTAACTGTGGGGATGGACACAGTGCTCCGTTTTATCTGGAGCTTCTTAGGAAAGTGCTTTGCCCGGTGTCTGCTCGCTTTCGGACAGGGCAAAGTGTCGAGCAGTGGAGCTGCTTTGTTGCTAGTCCCATTTTGCTGCCGTGATCTTTTGCTCCTTTATCTCCCCGTGCTCCTCTGCGTCTCGTGCTGAGCTGTCTGTGAGCTCTTGGTGTCTGAATTTGCAATCTTTACTCTGAATTTTCAATTTCTGCTCTTCGAGGAGGACCGGCACTAAATCGCTTCAGGGTCCTTGGGGCAGGTCCTGTCTCCTCCAAGCATCTTTCTGTCTCTGGGCCTCGTTTTCCTGCTCTCCTTCCTTATTCTCTCCGGTCATGGGAGACTCGTGGTGCTCAGTTAGCTGAAGGTCCTCAAGAGCTTTGATGTGCGCACACAAAGGATGCTTTCAGAGCAGGAATTGGTCGATGCCAGTCAGCATTTTTTTCTGAACGGAGATTGTAGCGAGGTGGGGGTCAGTCTCTTCTCCCCAGTAGCAAGCAATAGCAGAAGAACAGCCACAAGTTGCGCCAGGGGAGGTTTAGATTGGATATTAGGAAAAAAATTCTTTGTCAAGCAGTGGAAGAGCCTTCCCAGGGAAGCGGTGGAGTCACCATCCCTGGAGGGATTTAAAAGCTGTGTAGACACAGTGTTTAGGGACATGGTTTAGTGCTGGACTTGGCAGGGTGAGGGTAACACTTGGGTTCGATATTAAAGGTCTTTTCCATCCTAAATGGTTCTCTGATTCTGTTCTGGGGTGGTTTGGGGGTGTGAGGGAAGTAGATCGCTTTGAGACACGAAAGGCGCGCTTCTCTTTCCGCAGCCTCCATCAGCGGAGACACGGGGGTGATCCACGTGGTTGAGAGGGAGGAGGACCTCAGCTGGGTGCTCACTGATGGCCCCCACCCGCCCTACATGATCCTGTTGGACGGGAGCCTCTTCAACAGGTCAGTTTTTCTCTTCCCAGGGTGACAGGAACCCTAAAGACCACTTTAGGTCCCTAATTGGGTGGTAAAAATGTCATTTTTCAAGCGACAGATGACAGAATCAGACCTGACTGCGCTGGAGCGTATCGAGGTTGAACCATTTTCGTGTGCTTTAGTGCCTGAAGTTTTTTTCTTCTTAAATATTTTGCTCTTAGGTCTGAACTGTGTAAATTCTCATCACTTTAGCAGTTACTAAAGTTCGTTAAACAACATTACGATCGGTTTCGTCTCTTCCCAGACAGAGCAGGGAAGAAGTGGGTGAAGTTTTCTCCTTGTTGCTGTCTGCAGGGTAATCTTCTGCAGCTCTGAGGAGATAAAGGGATATTGTGATCAAAAACATCCTCATGCGCTCGACTTTAATACCTCGACAATTGTAACTCTTCATTCATGAATTTGAAATTCCACGCGGACTTTCTCTGTTCCAGGAAGGTGCTGATGCAGCTGAAGGGAACCTCCCGGGTGTCCGGCCTCGCCGTGGACATCGCCAAGCCCAGCCCTCCCCAGGGCTTCTCCCCTGGTTTGAAGTGTCCCAACGAGGGGTTCGGTAAGGAACCGTTCATCTTTGTTGGGAGGAAAGAGAAATGGTGCCTTTACGTTGTGCAGTCAAAGAAAGAAGCCTGAAGGATGGCTGAAACCACAGCTATGGTGCATGGCAGAATGGTGTTTGAGAAAACAGGCTCCAGATTTCCTCCCAAAGTGGTTGGGCTGAGCTGGAATCTCCCCAGTTCTCAGCGAGGGATGTTTCAGGCTGTTCGATAAGCTGGCTAAAACAGCCTGAAGTCACTAAACCTGACCAAGGATTGATCTAATTTCTTTTATTTTAACGTGTGAAACTTGCACTTTGTCCCCACGTGGTCGTTGGAGCCTCTCGTGTTTGAATCGGTTGAGCAGAGCGTGTGTTAACGTCTCTGCCTGGACCAGTGGCTACTTTTCAAAATTCCATCCTGCCTCCCTGAATTCCCCCGCTGGCTTCAGTCAGGTTTTCATTTCACCGTTTTTTCACGCAGCGAATTTACTGTGTTACACTTCGAGGGGCAAAACTGCTTCGCCTGTAGTGTGCACGAAGCTTTCTGCTGCGAAGGGACGCCGCGCGTGCTCCTGAGCTGAGTTTGGAGCGTTGGCGTCTCTCCCGCCTCCACCCTCGTGCTGTTTGCACGGTATTTAGGTGTTAAAATGATTTTCACGTTACGGATGCCTGAAGGGTACTTCCAGCTCAGAAAATTTGAAGTAGAACGTTTCTCTGTGTGCCTCCTCCACTCTCTCAGCGTGTGATAAACGCTCACGCCAAGTCCTCCTGGCACAGGAGCCGGCACGTTTCTCCTTCTCGCCGCGTGCCACCGTGCTCTGTCTCTGCCCCATGCAGTGACCGACTCCATCTCCCAGCTTTTGTCAGCTGGTTCCTCAGCCCATAATGACTCTCGTTCTCTATTTGCTGCTATTTTCTCAGCAGGCCCTACCTTTCCTGCAGCCTCTTTTTCTCTTGCAGGCTGAGATTTGCCCATTTCTTTCTTTTTTCCAGGTGTTTATTCCAAAGATTATGGCCCACAGTTTGCGAACTGCAACGGGACTGTGTGGAATCCCGTGGGGAGTGGCCTTTCGTACGAGGATTTTGACTTCCCGATATTTCTCCTCGAAGACGCCAACGAGACACAAGTGATTAAGCAGGTACTGCGCCTCCTCCCCGAGCAGGAGCGGGGAACTGCTGCACAATTCAGGAAAAGGGGACAGAAATTTTGTTTTCTCTCACTTAGAGGTTGAAATCTCCAGTAAAAATGCATGATCCACCTTTATACACAATGCTGTGACAAAAATGCAAAGTTTTGTTATTTTTTTTAATTTCCATCCAGTGTTATCAAGCCCACAACGTCCCCCGGGATGGCTCTGGCCCCCAGTACCCCCTCTGCGCCATGCAGCTTTTCTCCCACATGCACGCTGTCACCAGCACCGTTACCTGCATGAGGCGCAGCTCCCTCCAAAGCACCTTCAGCATCAATCCAGGTGAGCGGATTCTGCTTTTCTTCACGTGATGTGGGATAGGGCTGGTGGTAAAAAATTCCGAGTGGAAGAGTTACATAAAAGAACTAAAATGTTAGCGTTTCCCTCAAGGCTTGCTTGCCAACTGAGTCTTTTCAAAATAAACTATTGGTCAGGAATTTTGGGGTGTGTTTGTTAAAGTTTGGAAAATAATGTAATAGAAGAGATGCTGGTTGAGAAAGAGACCAAATACCTGCTACGTAGGTCATCAAGAATGGCTCTGAGGTTACTGCTGCGTTAGGCGGCGTGTAAATAAATCGAAATCCTGGTGAATGTTTTGCCGGTGCCTTCCCTGGGGCCAGGACTTCACCCTCGCTGAGCAGGAGTTTGCTGCAGCTGACCGAAAAGCTCATTCCTCCCTTGTCACTGTTGTAGGCTCAACTCAAAGAATATTTTTTTCCTGCTTCCTAGAGGTTGTGTGTGATCCTCTTCTTGATTACAACGTGTGGAGCACCTTGCAGCCCATCAATTCCTCCGGAAAAGTCGAGCCTGAGAAGGAAGTCATTATCGTCGCTACGCGAGTAGGTACCTCTTGATCTTGCTTTTAGAGCCTGGACTGGAAGGATTCTGGGAAGATGTGGGCTTAGTTTTATGGAAATCTAATTCCTCTGCCCGTGTACACATTTTTTTACGCCTCCTGTTCGTGCTTGCAGATCGACAGCCATTCCTTCTTCTGGAACATCGCCCCTGGGGCAGAGAGCGCTGTCTCTTCTTTTGTCACCCACTTGGCTGCTGCAGAAGCCCTTCATAAAGCCTCAGATATTCATTTGCTGCAGAGAAATATCATGTTCACCTTCTTCCAAGGGGTAAGAGCAGCAGCGTCGCTCCACCATTTGGCTTATTCAAAGATAGCAAATCAGCCCTCGGCTCCCCGCAAATGAACTTTTTCCCCATTCTTTGTGCAGAGTCATTTGTCTGCATCCCTGCGCCGTGGTTCTCTCTGCTCCCCCAGTGAGAACAGGGTTTTAATTGCACTGGGATAACGGCAGCAGATGGATCTTCTGCTGGGGCAGCCCAGATTCTGCCCCACGGTTCGTTCGGGATGAATATCTCAAACTTTGCTTTCCCCCCTGCCCGTATGTTCTCTGCCTCGCCCTGTTCAGGGTGAACTGCGATGGCCAGGCTTTAAATTCTGAAATGAAGCCCAGAAAACGCTAGATTAAAAATATATGTGTTGACAGCAGCAAAATGTAGCTCATTTCTGTGAGCCCAGCGCTGGATTTGGCAGCTGTGGGAAAGCAGAACGAGCTTGTGGAGGAGGGACTGATGGCCAACAGCTGATGTTCCCCTCAAGGCATCTCCACTGATGGCTTCTTTTGTGCAGCTTTGAGAAACTGGCTCCCACAGCTCCACGCTGGGACCATGATTCCCTTCGTTCACCCTCCCCAGCATGAATATCCCTGTTCAGAATTTCCCTGGGGGAGCCAGGAATATATCCCCGGTGAGAATTTCCCTGGGGGAGCCGGGCACGCAGCAATACGGAGCGAACGTTCTCTGTCGTGCTCCCGGGATGGAGGAGGAATGATGAGACTTGGCTGTAAATCCATCGAGGGGCAAGTCTGGTGCCTGGCTGACTTCACTGCCCTTCTTCTCTCCTTAGAGGCGTCTGTCCTTCCCCAGGCAGTGCTCAGCTTCTTCCAGCTCCTTTTTGACAACCTCATTTCTGCCATTTTGCCTTCCCTCCCTTTTTCAAGGGAAAAGGACACCTCTCTTTTCAGGAAAGCCTCGCGTATTTATTTCCCGGAGTGGAGAGTTGCCCTTTTCCCTGACTTGCTGTCCTCTACCCAAAAACAAAGAGGATGATGTTGCCAGCGTAGAGGCTGTATTAATGTCTTTCTGCTCTTCCCTTTTTTTTTTTTTGCTGTTTACCATCATTGTTGTCCTTTGCTCCATCCCTGCCTCCGATACCCTTGTCTCTGGGGGCAGGGAGCTATCCATACATGGTTCATACGAGATTTTTTTTCTGTTGCAGGAGACCTTTGATTACATCGGCAGCTCCCGAATGGTGTACGATATGGAAAAAGACGTGTTTCCTCTGCGCTTGGAGAACATTCATTCGTTTGTGGAGTTGAATCAGGTGTGGGTTAAGTTTTGGGACCTTTTTATTCCCTGTTTCTCTGGGATAATTTAGCTGTGGTTTTCCCAGCCAGGTTTTGATTTTTTTTTTTCCCCCTGGGCTGGACTTCCCTGCTCTGCAAGACTCAGTGATGTCCAATCGTATATTTATGGTGGATTATTTTTTTTTCTTGTAGGTGGCTCTAAGGAATGACTCCGTTTTATGGATGCACACAGACCCCGTCTCTCGAATGAACGAATCTGTTCAAGAGCAGGTAACAGACAGCGACCTGTAGTCGCTCATTTAACCAAAACGCTGGGGGATCTTAGGACACTTCAGCTGCTCAGGATGTTAATCTTTCCAGAGAAATTCCACATCCAAAAGAATAGCAGAACGGTGCCTTTTTCTCTTCTTCCAGGTTAGAAACCTGCTCGATATTCTGAGCAGCAGCAGCGCTGGAGCAAACGTGACTTTGCAGGAAGTTGGACATTCGCAGCCTCTTCCCCCGTCTTCCTTCCAGCGCTTCCTTCGAGCCCGGCACATCCCTGGCGTGGTTCTGACTGACCACCAGACTGCCTTCCAGAACAGGTACTTCTCCGGGATGGGGTGGCCGGGCACGGGCTGGCCCCCGGCCAAAGGCAGCGGAGCCGGCAGAGGGCATCTGCGCTCCTGCACGGGCTCTGCCAGGGCTGTGCGGCCTCCGGGCCGTGTAGAGCTGCAGTCTGGGGGGAGCGGAGGAGCGAGCGTGTGCCATGTCATCCAACAAGCGCAACATAATTATTCTGACAACCGAAAGAAATCCAGTTTTGTAGAGAAAATGTTCCCCACAGCTGGCTGCAAGCCAGAGGTGAGCAAATGGCAACTGAGCGTGCCTAAGCCTCATCTGTTCTTCCAGAAGCTAGCTGCCTTTTTTTTTTCCCCTCTTTTTTTTTTTTTTTTAATATAGCTTTCTATTTGTGATGCCAGAAGGCCCCAGGCATTGGAAGGGGCACTTTCATTCACCCCACATGACCCCACCACAGTGTGTTCCTTGGGGATCCCCTGCTCTTTGTCAACTTTGGAAATGGAAATGTGGGGTAGAGGACAGACATATGCCTCTCCCCTTTCCCCCAAACTCTTCCAATTCTCTCTTTACCTTAATTTTCTGCTGCTTCTGAGAATCTCTGTAGGAACCAAGGGGAAGTAGCTTGCCTTTCACCTCTAAATCTGCACTGCTCTCGTGGGGTAAGAGGAGCTGGGGTGCAGAAAAGCACCCCTCACCGCCGTGTGGCCCATCTTTAAACTGGGAGGATCAGTCCCGGGCTGACTGGGAATGTCGGGTGTACAGACCACGCAGTGGGCTTTCAGCCCAGTTCCCGGTTTAGCTGCGTGTGCTGCCTCAGTGTAAATCTCTCCCAAATTTCACTTGGAATTCCTCGCTGCCTTCGAGAGGAGGCATTAATAAAATCCTCTAGCATGACTTGCCTCGAAAGCTCTCGCCCCAAGAGACCTCCTGCCGGGCTTGTCCTTGCCTCAGTTTCTCTCCCTGTTTAATAGGTTGGGCTGTCGCCCACCTGAAAGCTAATCACAGCTTGGAAATTGCTTGGAGATCCTCAGATGGGAGAAGCTGTGGAAGGGCCAAGTTAATTAGAAAGCCTCATTAAATGGTTTAAGGAGCGTGTGGCAGGGCAGTGCTTTGGCAGGGCTGGATCTCTGCTCCCAGGAGGCTGCTCCCACTCTTTGCTTTAGGCACACTCTGAATTGAATTCCATGCCCTCTGGGTTTTTTTGGTTTTTTCTGCCCCTCCCCAACCTCTGTTCGCCTCTTTTCTTTTCAGATACTACCAGAGCATGTACGACACTCCCGAGAACATCCGGATGCAATACCCCGAGGGGCTTAGCCCCGACGAGACCTTGGAGTATGTCACGGACACAGCCAAGGTTCCTACTTTCTCTTTTCTTTAGTTGCTGTATCGGGACGGGTCGGGATTTGGGTAGGGGCAGATAGCAGCAGGGTCACGGGGAGAGGGGGTAAAACTGTTCCCAGAAAGGGGCAGAAAGAAGGTGGGAGTGCTTTGTACCGCGACAAAAGGCAATAGGCGCTCAAATGCTGGGGCGATGGAAGCGTTTTGATGGACGTGTGGATCCTGGCTTGCTCTCCGTGCTTGTTTTGCTGGATCTGCCTATCTTGATTAACACGGAGCTCTTTTCCTTTGCAGTCCCTGGCAGAAGTTGCCACAGTTGTCGCCCGTGCTCTCTACCGGCTCGCGGGGGGAGCCAACAACACCTCTGCTATTCAAGCAGATCCAAAAACGGTACGAGCAGATGGAATTGAGTCCCTGGCATCTCCGCCGAGCCCTCACGTACTTCCCTTCTGTCTCTGTTTACGTGTGTTTACACAGCATGCTGTCCTGTCTGTCTCTACGAGGGCTTTGTCTCCCCCCTTCTCCCTTTTTCCCCACCGCAGCTGAATGAAAAAACCCTTTCACCCTTCTCTAGTTCCTTGCGTTTCGATCTCGGGGGCAGACATTAAGCTTTCAGGAACCCTCTCCGAAACAGAGCTCCTTTATCCTCCTTCCACAAAGCAGGAGAGGAAGCGGAGGTGAGATGGCAGCGTGTGCCACAGGGATCAGCTCAGGAGCTGGAATCAAACCCAGTTTTCCCAGCTCATACTGGAATTGTGTACAGTTGTGATATATAGTCTCTCCTATGCCCTCTTAGCCCCTGTTGTAGGAAACATCCGTCAGCTAAATAATCTCGAGAGGTGTAGTTGTTAAGATGTTGTTGTCTTTCCTCGTTGTGTAAACCAATTTCCGTCTCCTTCCAGGTCACTCGAATGTTGTACGGCTTTCTGATTAAAATGAACAATTCCTGGTTCCAGTCCATCATTAAACCAGACCTGAAAGAAATTCTGGGTAAGAGCAGCGTGGGGAAGAAGAACGCGGGGATGGGTTTGACCCCGTGCGTTACCTGGCCGCTTTCTAAAGCGCCAGACTAACGTCGTCTGCTTCTGGCCGTCTCCCTGCCCATCCCGTGTCTCTGCCTGTTCCAGGCGATGTTCCCCAGCACTACGTCGCCGTGTCCAGCCCTGTGAACACTACCTACCTTGTGCAGTATGTCCTGGCCAACCTCACGGGCACTGTTGTTAATCTCAGCAAGGAAGAGTGCCAGAACCTTCAAAAAACCCCCTACAGCGAGAAGGAGGTCGGTATCCACTGGCAGGGACAGATCTGCCGTCCAGTTTGGTCATTTCTGCTTTTGAGGACAGCTATGGTTCGGAAAGATTTCTATTTCTCGTAATAACACCTGAGAGGACAAGGATAAGGTTCCAGAAGAAGGGGATAGTCTGTTGTTTTTTGCTAGGAGCCGTTTGCTGTTCCTTACTCTCCTGTTTTGCCTGCAGCCGTACGATTACGCCTGGGTGCAGGGTGCCCTGGACCCGAACTCGACGTCACGAGTGCCCTACTGCGTTCGGTCGACCGTCCGCCTGAGCAAAGCGCTCTCTCCTGCCTTCGAGCTGAGACAGTGGGGATCCACAGAGTATTCCACGTGGACAGAGAGCCGGTGGAAAGAGATCCGCGCCCGAATATTTCTAGTAGCCAGCAAGGAGCTAGAGGTGAGTTTGTACATAAAATAAAGTTAAAAAAAGCAGAGAAAAAGACGTGATTAGGTCAAATCCCTGGAGCTTTGAGTAACACCTCCTGACAGCTGAAGAAACAGTTCAGAATTTGTTACAAGATCTTGTGCCATCGTCCTGTGTGAGCTCTCCAGTTAAGAACAGCCTTGAAAATGAGGCAACCACCCACCCCTGGTCAGAACCCCTCCAGCCCTTTGGGGGTTAATAACCTGCTCGTTGGGGCTGAGACAAATGATCAAGAGTCCCCTGAGCAGGCTGAACTCTGGATAAAAGCTAGAAGTGACAGCTTAACCCTTCCCCGAACGCAGGAATCTGGCCATTATGGTGTTTTGCCCCATGTGCAAACCCCCATCGTCCTTCCCGCGGTTCGAATCCCTCTGGACGGCGCGGAAATAACTTTTGCACAAACAAAAAGCTGCTGGTGGCTTGATGGTTCGGATTCTGAGCAGTGTGACAGTGGCGGGAGTACCGGCAGAATCCGGGTGAAGCGTCACTTGGGGACTGTCCCCGTGCCCACTGGCTGCTGCTGATGTCACACCTCGCCCTGGTGACATCATGCACTAGCAATAAGCCACCCAAAGGCCGTGCAAGCCCGGGCAGTTGTTGCATCTCTCGGATGATTATTTGAAGGGTGAGCGATTTCTTTGCGCGGCACTGGGTGTTTTTAACGCTGTCGGGCGAGAACAACGCCCTGCCTGTGCCTCTTGGCCAGTTACAGCCCAGTAGGTACTGGTTTGAGCCCATAGAAAGAGTTACAGCAGCGCAGGAGTGTCTGGCCGCTGCGTGGGGACTTCAGGGGGGTCCCGCCATGCGTGGGGAAGGGTTGTCGGTGAGGAATCTGCCGAGGCCTTAGTCTGGTCCTGGCACTTGGGCTTCAGGAAGGGATCTGAGCAGGAGTTGGTTCTGCAGAGGCCACTGACAGGTGTCGACTCTGCCAGCAGCTGGGCTTGTCGGAGGCGTTTGCAGCTCCTTGCCGGAGGAGATGAAGTTCACGCAGGAGTAGGCAAAGTGTCACGTTAAATGCTCGCTAAAAATCTTTGCAAACGGCGTCCACCGCTCTGAAACAGGAGCTGTCCTTTATCCGTGATACAACTTTTGAACCTTAATCATGTTTGTGTGCGCTGTGGATAACCACACTGAGAGCTGACCCCATCCTGGCTGGCAGCTACTTTTGTCCAAGTCTGTAAAGTCCTCAGATGATATTTTTATTTTAATTTTTTATTTTAACGCACGTTAGTGCCTGAGGAGCGAGCTGGTCTCTGTAGCTTTCGGACGCAGCCTCCCATTCGTGCAAATTCCGCCGGTTGCTGCCGCTCTGTGTTTGTAACAACCACGCTAAGTGTTCCTCATCCCTTCCTAGATCATCACTTTGGTCGTGGGCATCGTCATTCTGATCGTCTCTCTTCTCGCCACCTATTTTATCAACGCCAAAGCCGACGTACTCTTTACCATCCCGCGGAACCCCGGGGCTGTGGCTTACTGAAGATGCTCTTGGGGCTTGAGAAGTCTCAGCCCTTGGATTTACAATTTTCAAAGAGAAAACTACACTGGAAAGCCCCTCTCTCCGGATAGGGACGCAAACGGTTCTCTCCGGAGTTTCCGTGCTCGGGTTCTGAGCCCCGAAACAGAAGAGACTTGCCCGGAAAGCCGTGCCGACCCCGCCCGAAAGAAACCGCGACTGAGAAGTTCCCAAAACCTTTTTTAATTTTTTTTTTTTAATTTAATTTGTCCTTTTGAGCAACGTGAGAGGCTTGGTCCTGAATGCCGCCGAGAAAACAATGTGATGGGAGTGTTTCCTAAATAAAGCCACGAGCGGAAAGGGTGGAAGGTATTTTCTCTGGGCTGTACGCGGACCGGCGGGTTTCCCTGGTGTCTGAGGACACGGCTCGCCCGCTCGTGTCCGACAGTTCCTGCAAATCCGTGTGACACAGGGAGGGCGAGGTGTGTTTAACCGATGGTTAGATGTAAAATGTCCTTTTTCTTTTTTTAATGGTGCAATATTTTCTGGGGTTTGTATATATATAAATAGTTCCGTTTAATTAAAAAAAAAAAATCTCCGCTTACAAATTAACCCATTGCCTGGTTTGTCTGCTGCCAAAAGGTCCAGGAACACCGGGTGCTGGAAAATATTTTGGTCTCGTGACAAACAGGGGTTGTCCGACTCTTTTCTGTGTTTAAGTCTTTTCTCAGCTAGGCTCCAACTCTGGATTTTAAAGTCATTCAGAACTTGTACTTCCAGTGCTACCCCGAGGAAGACTTTTTCCGCTTTCTATCAGGAACCTGCTCCTGATACTTCAAGTATTTCTGTGCCTGATTTCGTTTCTCCTGAAGAAACTCATCTCTCGATTTCCGCGGAGGTGCCTTGTCTTGACAATGAGGATTTTTAGAGCTTCTGACTCCTCATCTCTGACTCATTCCAGCTTTGTCAGAACAAAATCAGTTCCCCAAAATTACCCAAGTAGATTATTTCTGTGCATTAAAGTATTTCGGGTGAGGCAGGGGACCTCAAAGAGCGCGTGATCTGGCAGAGAATTGTGTAGAATATATTTTTCCTTCCCTAAGGTAAGTTTATTTTTTTTTTTTTTTCATTCCTGGTGGAGCAGTGCTGTGTGGAGAGCTGGTGGGATCGGTGATGGCTCATCAGCAAATGGGATCAATATACACAGGGCTCTTGATCATTTTCAAATTAAAAATCCATAAATTAGGATCAGAGAATCGTCAGAACTCTGCTCTCCTGTCTTTCCAACCTAGATTCTGTGCTTGGGTTTGGGGTGGGATGGTTTTTTTTTTCCTGAAGGCTTCTGGTTGGAATTTTTTTTTTCCTTTTCCCCAAACAAACAGAAACAAACCCTTCTTACCCCTCCCAGCCCCATTTTCCCCTCCCAGCCTTTTTGTTCGGAGCCGCTTTCTGGCGAGACGACCAAGCAGCCGCCTCTTGTCTGCGCCTACGCTGCCCCTCGGATGGCCAACAGGTCTACCCCGTGGACCGCGCCGCGAGCATCTCGCCACGAGCATCCCTCCTCTGACAAAGGGAAGGGAGAAGCGAGGGGGCCGGGCTGGCAGGAGACGCGTTTATCCCTCCTGCTGCCAACGCTGGAGAACACCGAAAGCCTTCACTCAACTGTGAGCCCAACATTTACCCCAACCCGGGTCCCTCACATCTCCGGGTGCCCGCGGCATCGCTGGGCGGAGGGGCGAAAGGAGAAGCGGTCGCCGCGGTGTTTCCAGCCCCTCCCGCTGTGCTTTGCCCTGGTCAGTAAATTGGTTTTGCTCAGCTGGCTGGTGATGATGAGGTTTGCGCCGCTCAGATCCATCCCTCCTCCGGGGAATTGGGTCTGAGCGCTGGATGGAGGGGGGTGGGGAAGAAATGGGATTCGGCTGGGAAGTAAATGAGCTACGAGAGCGGGTCCTCGCCCCTCGGTTTCTCATTTCTGTCCTTCCCCGGACTGGCTGCGGCCAATTCCCGTGGTTTTTTCTCTGTTTTTTTTGCTTCTGCCCTGTTTCAGAGCGGTGAGGGGATGCTCCCGAGACCTCGAGGTGAGAAACACCGAGGTGCTGTGTTAGAGGAGAGCTGACGGTGGTGAAAGGAGCCACTTTGTGAGGAATTAAATCTTATTTTATACAGAACCGAGACGATGCAGAAAGGTCCGATGTTCCCCTGCATCCCTCTCCGGATCACAAACGGAGCAAGCTGGGAGGAATGGGGATCTCGGTGACCTGCTCGGTCGGTTGGTCTCCTGAGCTTCAGACAAAGAGCCGCCGGTGGATTCGGCTCGTTCCGCGCCGCCGGGACCAGGAGAGCTTTGGCAGCTCTTGTGCCCAGCGACTAAACCTCTGCCTGCTGCTCTGGACTCGGTGTCTTTGCCCGGGTTAAAGCCGTGCCTTCGGTCTGGGCGCAGTTATCTGCCGTAGATGTGTCCCCGGTTTAAAGGGGCTGGACCGTGTTCGTCTGCCGGCGGAAGGTACCAGAGCTGGGTTTCCTCGGGGCTGAGCCGTGCCTCCTGCCCATCCTGGGGTGACAGCAGCTGTCCTCAGCTGCACAAACCTTGAAGTTGAGAACTCCCCTGATACGCGCTTCCTCCGTCACTCCTGAGACCGTGTGCATTAATTAGAGCATCCCTAATGCTGATAAGCAACGGGGAATAAATGCCTCCTCGGCACATGAATCCTAGAAGGTGGAAAATGCTTTGGGTCTTGGCAGATACGTCGATTTATTTTTATCTTGGCGATAGGAACGAAATCAGTGAGTTGCGACCGCGAGTACTTTGAGGTGGGAGAGTTGGAGCTGCGCCGGGCGAGGGTGCGAAGCCTTCTCGGAGGCAGGCTGACACGAAGGAGAGAATTCCCCCCCGTTCAAAGCCCCGTTTGATAATTAGGAAGGTTTTGCATGGGAAATTACCCAAACCCTGTGGAAAGCAAACAGCTTTCCTGCTGCCTTGAAGCAGAGTGCTCCCGGCTGCCTCTGGGGCTGGGGAAGGGATGCAGCGAGCACTGCCTGCGTCTCTCCTAGCTGGTCCAGGAGGATGCTCCAGCTGGGAAACAATTTGCAGGAAAGTTCTTAGAGGTCGCTCGGTGCTTTGGGGCTTTGATCGATTTCTGGCAAACCTTGCTGCAGGGATCTCGGATCCCCTCCCAGTTGCTGAAGGTCACCATCCCTCACAGCAGCGGAGACAAAAGCTTCGGTGCAGCGGCGCGGTCCGGTTCAGGTGCTGGGAAAATGCTTTTTTCTGATTCTTAGGCTTTGGCTGGTTGCTCTGAAGCGGGGCTGCTTGAATTTCCTCCAGGTTGAGGTTAGTTTACATCATTCCTGGTCGAACCAGTTCTTCCTGCTGCTCGTAGGAGCTGGACGGCTTTGAGCCCTGTCCAAGCGCTTGGCAGCTTTCGGGCATCGAGCTCAGCGGGTGGGTTATTCTGCAGAGGGACTGGGGGGTCTCGGGGCTTTTCCCCTGCTCACCATTCAACCAAAGAAATGGAAAAAAAAAAAAGAAACCGGCTGAGGAGCCAAGGGTAGATTCACCTGAGAGATGGAGCCTGATAGAAGCGAGTTCTGCAGCCGCCTGCCAGGGGAAAAAGAAAAAAAAAAAGAAGTGATGCAA
Source organism: Pterocles orientalis (assembly GCA_011057875.1). Lineage (NCBI taxonomy): Eukaryota > Metazoa > Chordata > Aves > Pterocliformes > Pteroclidae > Pterocles > Pterocles orientalis. Next base: position 17,727 of record WKFP01014927.1, on the reverse strand, counting down.
CTTCTAGCAAGTCTTGCTGAGCTGCTCCTCAAAATAAACAGGGCGCTGACGCCAGCCGGGGCTGGGCAGCCCCCGGGGGCCGTTCTCTGCGCCTCGCTGTTTGGGTGTTGAAGGTGTTGGGGCTGCAGCTCTGCACCTCGTCCCTGGAGGGGTTCAAGGCCAGGCTGGGGGAGGCTTTGGGCAACCTGGGCTAGTGGGAGGGGTCCCTGCCCATGGCGGGGGGTGGCACTGGGTGGGCTTTAAGGTCCCTTCCCACCCAAACCCTTCTGGGATTCCAAGATTCTGGGGTTCCAAGGTGCTGGGATTCCGAGGTGCCGGGATTCTGAGATGCTGGGGTTCCGAGATGCTGGGATTCAAAGATTCTGGGGTTCCGAGGTGCTGGGGTTCCGAGATGCTGGGATTCCAAGATGAGCTTTGTCCCTGTCCCTGGCATCCCACAGTCCGGGGCGACGTCCTGTCCGTACTGGTATCTCCGACAGAACTCCCACCCATGCCCCTGGTTCTGAGATACCACCCGGATTATCCCAAACCACCCCCAGCTCCATCCAAGCCCAGACAAGGGTTTTTTTTGGGGGGGGGGGGGATCCCCAGCATCCTCGTGCTGCGGAGGGGCAGCTGGCCCGTGCTGTCGGCGCCGCCGAGCCCCCAGGCATCTTGCTGAGACACAAAATCCCCCCCCTTGATGTCCGTACATAATTTCCAAGCATCAATTTCCTCTCCCCCCCACGCAACTCTACGAGGGATTTCGGCACCAAAAAAAAAGAAAAAAAAAAAGAAGAAGAAGATGCCACTGACTCTCTTGACCTCTGCACCTCCGCTGCCTCCCGGGGGCCGAGGGCTGGGGCTGAGCCCAGGGAGGAGGGTTTGCAGCTGCCCCCGTGCCCCGAGGGGGGGACATATGGGGGTGACAGTCAATGAGAAGAGGAGAGAAGGGGAGGAAATGGATGTTTTTCTTAGCGCCCAACCCCTCAGCTCCTGGGAACTTGATGGCTCTGGAATATTAAGAGGCAGGAAAGTTAATTAATACCCAGAACAAAGCCCGGGCTGTTTGGGCTTCCAGGAGAAGGAAGCGGTGGAGACAGGATGAAAAAATTAAGTGTCGTCTTAAATAATTTTTTATTTTTTATCAGCAGCTAAAATAGAGATGGAGCGGAGGGGAATGCTCTCCGGAGCTCTGAGCGTTGTGTGCTCTGCGCCTCGAGTCTCTGCGAAGCCGACCGGCTCCCATCCTTGGGTCCATGGGCCAAGTGGGTGCAGAGGTAACGGAGCCTTTGTGGGATGGTGTCTGAAAAAAAATACATCGAATCCTGCGTCCTGGGCCAGTGGTCTGTCCAGTAGCCCGTGGTCACTCTCTGGTAGTCCTGCTGGAACCGGGGGGGCTCGGGCTGGAGGAGAGGAGGCTGAGGGGAGACCCCATCGCTCCCCACAGTGACCTGAGAGGAGGGTCAGGGAGGGGGCCTGGGCTCTGCTCTGAAGGGACAAGGGATGGGACAAGAGGAAACGGCCTCAAGTTGCGCCAGGGGAGGTTCAGGCTGGAGATTAGGAACAATTAATTAATGGAAAGAGTGATCAGGGGTTGGAACAGGCTGCCCAGGGAAGCGGGGGAGTCACCATCCCTGGAGGGGGTCAGGAACCGTGTCCGTGTGGGGCTGGGGGACAGGGGTTGATGGGTTGGGTGGGGTTGGGTTGATGAAGGTCTTGCCCAACCTGAAGGACTCCACGGTTCTATGATCATCACTTTTTATCAGCTTTCTTCTCAGCACAAACCCACAGCACGGCCTCTTGCTGGCCATGGCGAAGGAAGTTAAACTGTGTCTCGGGTGAACCCAGGACGGGGGTGCAGGCGGAGGAGGAGGAGGATGAGGCAGGGATGAAGGATGCTGCGTAGGACCGACAGCTCGCCGCTACCCAGGTGATCTTTCCCCAGTGCCAGCGCGGCTTTACCGGGGAGATTTCTGGGGCTAATCAAGATCGACGTCCAAACAAAACAACATCTCGGCATCTCGCAGCCAGCAGAGAGGGAGAAGCAGATGGGCTGGAGGAGGCAGGGAGCTGCTGCTAAATGGATTGATGGAGAGGCCTTTAAGAGAGATGGATTGGAGAGGGAGCCGCTGGAGGAAAAGGGGCCGGGGCGGCCACCCCGCGAATGGGGCAGGGGCCCAGGGAGATGATGGGAAGGGAGCAAAAGCCTGGAGATAACAGATGGATGGACACAAAGACTGGAAGGGAAGAGGGGGACAGATGGACAGGCAATAGAGAGAGTCAGGAGAAGAGAGGGATCTGGACGTAATTAGATTGGATCCGATTATGACAGACTCGATTAGAGCAATATTATGATCAGGAGCTTCTGCCGCTATTTGGCTTTTTGGGGGGGTGGCAGGGGGGGGAACAAAGCCAGAGAGCACGTGTGTGGAGAGGGGGGGACAAGCAGAGGCGAAGGGGACGGATGAAAGGAAAGGGGGCTCCTTGTGAAAGCTGTCAGCGGCGGTGGTGACAGATTGTCTGGTTATCGAGCACCGGGGCCGTCTGTCACCGACCGCTCACAAAACCTGCGCTCAATAAAAGCCGGGGAGACAAAGGCGAGGAGACGAGAGGGGCTAGAGGAGCCCAGAGCTGCTGTCACCAGCCAGGCAACGTGCCCTGGGCGTGGGGACAGCCGTGAGCGTCGGGGGGCTCCCGTTAGGAGCTGGGCACGTGCACGGGGAGACGTCTGTGGGCACGAGTGGAGATGCTGAGGGGCGCTGGGCTTGGCTGGGACACCCACACGCCAGCCCCCAGCCCAGGCTGGATGGGGCTTTGGGCAACCTGGGCTAGTGGGAGGGGTCCCTGCCCGCGGCTGGGATGGGCTTTAAGGTCCTTTCCCACCTGAACCCTTCTGGGATTCTGTGGTTTTGACGAGGAGCCCTGGGTTCTGCCAGCCGGGACGTTGGGAAATTCGGAAGCGAAGAACAAAGCCGGAGGGTCTCTAGTTCTCCCTCCCCCAGTCTCGTGCATTTTTGGCCAGCTGTAGGGTGGTTGAAGCTCGGAAATAATTTCTGAGGAGGTAGGGGATGAGGTTATCGGCCAAACTCCGGGGACCACGGCAGCTCCCGCGGGCTGCAGGCTCCCAGCAGGGACCCGGGAGGGTTGTGACCGTGGGGGGGGATGCCGGCTGGGATTGCAGGAGGGGCTGGAGCTGCTCTGCTGTCATCCTCCCACAGGACCCGTGGCGGTGGCTTCATCTTCCCCCGCTCCCCGGCACAGCCTCACCTGCCCTGAGCCGCTCCGCGAGGCTTCGCTGGCTGAGGGTGTGCCGTGGGGTGCTCAGCACCCGGGCAGCATCCTGACCGGAGCCACCTCTCAGGTACGAAGAGGAACCGTTTTCCCAGCTGAGGGATGTCCCCAGGTTAAATCCTCCCTCCTGGCAGCGCAACATTTGGATGCTGGGAGATGGAGGGGCAAAAATCTCAGCTCGAGGAGGAAAGCTGAGAGTCTGCGTCGCCCCCAGGCAGAGTTCAGGTGGGGACCTCGTCTGCTGGGACCGGGTGCTGTGCTCCTCGCACTGGAGCCGGGCAGCAGGGGCTGTCCCCGGTTGGTGTCCCCTGCCTTGGGGACAGACCGGCCCGTGCGTGTCCCCACAGATAGAGGATAGCCGCGAGGATCTGGGGTGGGAGGATGGATCTGTCCATGCCCCTCAAGCTGAAACCTGCCCCAATGCTCCCCGCCGCGATGGCCATGGCACGGCTCCGGTGTCCCCAGTGGGAACGCTCCGGCAGCCAGCTCCGCTCCTTCCCTCCCCTCCTCCCCGATCCCAGCCCGGCAGGATGCCCGGAGCATCCCGGCATCAGCTGCAGAGAGAGGTGGGGACCCTGCTGGCGTCCTGGCAGGGGGAGAGGAGCTGGCCCCGGGGGTGGGCAGAGAGCCGGGAAGGGAGCACGGAGCGAGAAATAAATCCAAACAGCCCGGCGGGCTCTCGGGGGGGACGGGGGGGCCCAGGCGCAGCGCTGGAGAGGGGCTGTGGGGCGTGCAATGGGGCTGGTGGAGGGTGTCCACACCCCAGGGGACTCGGATGAGCCGCGGGCGCGTCCCCATGTGAAGCAGGAGCGATTTGTGCGAGAAGCGTGCGCGCGATGGATGCAGGATGCTCGGCGCATCCCGCGCGGTACCCGGGCGTGCTGAGCATCGCGCTCAGCCTCCGTCTCGGGGCGGATGCGGTTATCGCCACGAGCTCATTAAGCGAATATTGTTTTCTAATCGGTGCCATAGCAATGGCGAGGAAGGCTCCTCGCCGCCACCTGATCCCTTCTGCCTCGGCCCCGCCGCTCGCTTCGCAAAACTCCGATCCCATCTGCTGCTGCGTGCCGCGCGCCCGAGGCCGCCCAGGTGCCGATGCCCATCACCTGGGCTCCCACCGCCGGGCTGGGGAGGGGGAACCGGCCCCCAGGGGCTGGGGAGGGGAAACCTCCAGCACTGGGAGGAGGGAAGGGGAGGACAAAGGTGGGAGAGGCCAGCAAGGAGGCAGCCGGGAGGTCTGGGAGGATGCACACGGGTGGGATAAGGACGCGGAGTTGGCTGGTGGTGAGGACACAGCAGAGGAGATTTTTTCCAGACGGAGTTTAACGGGAGAATTTGAAACCAGAGAAGGGTGGGAGGCGAAGATAAAGTCTAACCCACAAAAGAGATCATTGGTTTGTGTTTCAAAAGAGGGTCAGCATTTCAAAGCAATACTTCTGGGTTCCTCTTTCTTGCACTTTCTTTCTCGTTCCTCACCAAACTTTCCTCCAGGTGAGTTTCCCGGCGGCTCCCAGGCAGGACGCGTGGGATGGTTGTTGCTGCTGCTGGAGCCTGGCTGCTGGGAGAAGCTGTTTGTGGCCGGGGCACCCGCCGGTGCTCACCCACGGACCCGTGCATCCCGCGGCTGCGTGCGCACGGACACGCGTGTGGTCCAGCACGCCGCGGACACGCAGCCCAGCTCCCACGCCGGAGCCACCGGGAAGGTTGTGCCGCCGATCCCCGTCCCACCCCGGCGCGGAGACTGTCTGTCGCTCCCCTCTCCCCGTTCGCTCCCATCTCTCTAGTTCTCCTTTATGAAATATGCATGGAGAACAGATGTCGCCTTCTCCCGGAGCATCCCCCCAGCCTCCCTCCCTCCCTGGGTTGACTTGAGCTTCGTCCTGCGGGGAGAGAAGAGCCGGAGCCTGGGGATGGTCGTTGGTTTGGGGGTAAGGCGGTTTTTTGGGGAGTTTTTTGCTGTTGGAAAACGGGCGCGTGGGGAGAGGGAGGGTGGGATAAGTAGCGTGGTCTGGGTGGGACGGTCGCCCTCGGCACAAAGCCACCGGCTCTCGGAAAGGGGGGTTTGACCCTTCTCAGCGCGGGGTTCGGCGCACGAACCCGCCCGAGCATCCTCTGCTTTGGGCTCGGGGGTGGCCCGGGGGGGGCTCCGACCCGGGAAATAAAAGGAACCTCAGCTCAGATGGGCTGGAAGCGGGTCCCGGACAGCCTGAGCCCACTTGGGGTGGGGAGGGAGGCTTCAAAGATTGTCCCGCTGCTGGTCTGGACGGCAGGGAGGTGGGAAGCGTTGGTTCCCGTCAGGGGTTTAGGTGTTGCCGGGGGTTTGCTGGAGGCAGGAGCGCAGCAGGCGCGGGTTGAAAGGAGGTTCTTGCACAAGGTGAATTTAGGAAGAAGGCAGTTCATGGTTCATGGGAAGGAAAGAGGGGAAAAAGCCCCTCGAGCACCGGTCGTGCGAAGGAAAAGCTTTTTGGGGACTGGACTGACCCGGCGAAGTTGGTTTGGGTTCGGGACTGAAACTCATCTTCGTGCAAATGGTCCGACACCTCCTGCCGGCATCCTCTGCGACCGGGAACAGGGACCCCCGTGCAGGACGCCTGTGCTTCGTGCACCTTAAATCCATCCCCAAGGACACTGGGAGTGACAGCGACGTGTCCCCCAGCCTGTGCCCTCCGCAGGCGGCATCGGACCGACCGGTGAGTGGTTCCCGGGCTGTTCCTGGAGTTTTCGCAGTTTCCCATCCTCCGGGATGACAGTGACACGCTCGTGCTGGTGTCCCAGGAGGGGACAGGAGGCGGCTGGATGTCTCCATCCCTGCCTGGTGCGGGGATGGGGTCGGGAGGCAGCGGAGCCGCTCTGCGGGGTTTTTCGGGGTGGTTCACCCAACGAGGACTGCGCCTCCAGCTGGGATGAGACAGCGCCTGAGTTTGCAAAGCCAGAGGGGGTCTGGCCGGTGGTTTCCAGAGCAGCGGCACCGGGACGAGAGGGAGGCAGAAGAACGGTGAAGCTGGAGGAAGATCTCCATCCCCAAGAGCAGAGGGGAGAGGATTCAGAGCGAAGCTGCGCAGGCAGGTACGGAGCTGTGCACCCGGGCGGGATCCTGGACATCCACCCGCCGACTGTGCCACGACCCTGGAGCTGGAAGTGCCGAGATGCCGTGGCACATAGCCAGCCCGGGAGGCGACCATTCCTCCATCTCCCGACCCCGGAGGCGTCCATCCCTCCACCTCCCGACCCCGTAGGCGTCCATCCCTCCACCTCCCGACCCCGTAGGCGTCCATCCCTCCACCTCCCGACCCTGGAGGCGTCCATCCCTCCACCTCCCGACCCCGGAGGCGTCCATCCCTCCATCTCCCGACCCCGGAGGCGACCATCCCTCCACCTCCCGACCCCAGAGGAGACTATCCCTCCATCTCCCGACCCCGGAGGCGTCCATCCCTCCACCTCCCGACCCCGGAGGCGTCCATCCCTCCATCTCCCGACCCCAGAGGAGACTATCCCTCCATCTCCCGACCCCGGAGGCGTCCATCCCTCCATCTCCTGACCCCGGAGGCGTCCATCCCTCCATCTCCCAACCCCGGAGCCTCCCTGGAGCTCATACTCGCAGCCGGGAGCCGCCGCGGTTGGAGCGATGCTCCGGGAGGGTTGCTGTGTGTGGCACCACCAGCACGGAGGGTGACATGATGGTGGCAACAAAGCCTTGAGCTGGCCGCCAAGGGCTCAAGGTGGTGGTCACCCACGGATGTGCTGCTCCCATGGGCAGGATTGGTCCCTCTATGGCCAAGCGCCGGAAAGGAGATCCCGGGAAGGGGAGAAGAGCAGAGGGAGGAAAGAAATGAAAGCAAGAGGGGGATGGAGAAGGTCGAAGGAGGGGATGGAGAAGGTCGAAGGAGGGGATGGAGAAGGTCGAAGGAGGGGATGGAGAAGGTTGAACGAGGGGATGGAGTCGTGGCGACCGCAGCTGAGGTGCAGGAAGTTGGGACACACGCTCCTGCGCCGGTCCTGGGTCTCGGTCCCTGTCTCCGAAGCTGATCTCAGGGAGCGGTTAAACCCCAGCCCAGGCTCAGTCCCACTCTGAGGATTAAGTGCAGTTTGTTGCAAACTCAAAACCTCGAGGGCGCATCTCCATGGATCCCGAAAACCACTTTTCCATCAGCCCTTCCGTCACCTCCGGGCTGGAGTCACTTTGGGTTTAGGATTCGGATGGTTTGCTGGTCCCGCCAGAGCTGGAAGGTTTTGTCTTAGAGAAAAAATATTCAGGTTTTTGTTGGGTTTGGTTTTTTGGGTTTTTTTTTTAGTGAAAACTGAATATCGTGGTGCAAGGGCGAGTGTGTGCGTAGGCTTGGGGTGGATTTCTGAGCGGGTCAGTTACTGGGTGTAAATGGGGCTGGGATTCCCGCAGGGGGGTTTTGGACTGGGACCATTTACACGTGTGTGCTGGGAACCGTGTGTCTGTGTGTACATACGTGTGGGTGTACATACGTGTGGGTGTACATACGTGTGGGTGTACATACGTGCATACGCACCCAGAAAAGCCACCACGTATATTTTTGGGGGGCTCGGAGGGGCTGCTCAGACATTTCTAAACACGCTTCTGGGCTTCCTGGGAGTTCCTGGGCTTCTGCAAGCGCCCACCGCGGTCTCTGCTCCCTGAAAATCTTTTCCAAGGGGCCGCGGGCTGTTTCTCCCCAATCCCCGCCTGTCCGTATTTGTTTCGTTTCCATTTCTCACTCCTACGGCTCATTACGAGCTTGTCAAGCCTGAGAGAGGGAATATGTTGTACATCTCCGCCTGGCTGCCTTCCCAGCCGCGCCGCCGCCTCTTCCAGCACCATTATTTCCCAGTATGAAGTTTCTCCCCCATCCTCGGCTCCACCCCAGCCCTTCCCCTGCCCAGAGGGGACGATGCGCCGATGGCAAGAGCGGCTTCTCCCAGCCCCGCTCCCGGAGCCCTCGGAGCCGCGCGGGGAAGGCAGCGGGGATGGAGAGGGAGGGGAGAGAGGGAGAGGGAGAGGGAGGGCAGCGGCAGCTTTCCCGGCCGGCGGCGCAGCATCCCAGAGGGACCCGGGAGCCAGCGTCTATTTGGCCGCACGAAGCGAAGCAGCTGTGTTGGGTTCCATATGTCGGGGGTGCCAGGATCCGTGACATACGGGCTCATTTCGGATACAATAAGCTCCCCCTCCTCTTTCCTCTCGCCCCTGCAGTCTGGGGTTTGGTTTTTGGTTTTTTTTTGGTTTGTGTTGTGGGTTTTTTTTTCCCCCCCTTCACTCATCCACCACCTGTCATCTCTCTGGAGAACTGGGAGAAATGGTTTCTACCTTCTCCTGGAGCCACACCACCGGCTCCATCTCCGCTGCTGGAGCCCTGGAGCCTCGTCCCATCCCCACGGGGTGTCCCCATCCCCACGGGGTGTCTTCATCCCGACAGGGTGTCCCCATCCCGAGGGGGTGTCTGCAGCCCCAGGGGCTGTCCCCATCCCGACAGGGTGTCCCCATGCCCAGGGGGTGTCCCCATCCTGACAAGGTGTCCCCATCCCCACGGGGTGTCCCCATCCCGACGAGATGTCTCCATCCCCACAGGGTGTCCCCATCCCCACAGGGTGTCCCCATCCCCACAGGGTGTCCCCATCCCCACAGGGTGTCCGCAGCCCCATGGGATGTCCCTGTCCCCATGAGGTGTCCCCATCCCAATGAGGTGTCCCCATCCCCACGGGGTGTCCCCAGCTCTGGGTGGGGACAGCGCCGCGGGGCCAGCGGAGCAGACCGCCGTGTTTTCTCGCTCCGTGTCTCGCGTCCCCCAGGACTGAGATCCCCTCTTGCTTCTGTTTTCTAGAGCCCGCGGGAAGAGTTCGGCTCCGGCACCTGACGGCTCCGAAGCTGGGTCCCGCCCCGGCTGCAGGGACGAGGACGCTCGCACAAATACTATTTAATTAGTTATTTATTGTATTTATATGCACCCCGCCGTCTCTCTTACGTTATTTATCGTTAACGTTGTCACCCACCCAACGGGTTCTCTAGAGAAAAATTGGAAATTCCCTCTGAGTGGGATGAGGAGGAAGAGGAGGAGAATAACCAAGGGCTTGCCGTGAGCTGGAGACCTCTTTAGAATAAAACAGATTTCGGTTTTTTCGACGTCGTGCCCGGGTCAGTCCATCCTCCCTCCGCACCCCATCTCTGAAGCGTCCGTCTGTCTGTCCGGCCCCTCTCCCGCCAGGATGATGCTCAATTCGGACCAGACAGAGCTCGACCTTCCCCCGCCACACCCCGAGTCCGAATCCGTCTTCAGCGACTGCGGCCGCGCGGGCGGCGCGGAGGATGCCGGCGGCGGTTTGTGCGCCCAATCCCGGATAACCGAACCGGGCGACGGCGTGAAGAAAGACCTCCAGCACCTGAGCCGGGAGGAACGTCGGCGCCGGCGCCGCGCTACGGCCAAATACCGGACAGCCCACGCCACGCGAGAGCGCATCCGCGTCGAAGCTTTCAACATGGCCTTCGCCGAGCTGCGCAAGCTGCTGCCCACCCTCCCGCCGGACAAGAAACTCTCCAAGATCGAGATCCTGCGCTTGGCCATCTGCTACATCTCCTACCTGAACCACGTGCTGGATGTCTGAGCCGTCCATCTGTCTGTCCGTCCGGCTGTCTGCCGCATCCCCTACCTGGACGTGTCCTGGGCATCTGAGCCAAGAGCTTGAGTCCGTCTGTCCGTCTATGACCTGAACCACGTGCTGGATGTCTGAGCTGCCCAGCCGTCCGTCTGTCTGTCCATCCATCCATCCGTCTGTCTGTCCATCCATCCGTCTGTCTGTCCATCCATCCGTCTGTCTGCCACATTTCCTACCCAAACGTGTGCTGGGCATCTGAGCCAAGAGCTCGAGTCCGTCTGTCCGTCTATGACCTGAACCACGTGCTGGATGTCTGAACTGCCCAGTCAGTGTCCAGCCGTCTGTCTGTCTGCCGCATCTCCTACCCAAACGTGTGCTGGGCATCTGAGCCAAGAGCTCGAGTCCGTCTGTCCGTCTACAACCTGAACCACGTGCTGGATGTCTGAGCCGTCCAGCCGTCTGTCCGTCCGTCCTTCTGCCACATATCCTACTTGGACGTGTGCTGGGCATCTGAGCCAAGAGCTCGAGTCTGTCTGTCCGTCTACGACCTGAACCACGTGCTGGATGTCTGAGCCGTCCGTCTGTCTGTCCGTCCGTCTGTCTGCCGCATCTCCTACCCAAATGTGTGCTGGGCATCTGAGCCAAGAGCTTGAGTCTCTTTGTCCATCTACGACCTGAACCACGTGCTGGATGTCTGAGCTGCCCAGCCGTCCGTCTGTCTGTCCATCCATCCATCTGTCTGCCACATTTCCTACCCAAACGTGTGCTGGGCATCTGAGCCAAGAGCTCAAGTCCGTCTGTCCGTCTACAACCTGAACCACGTGCTGGATGTCTGAGCCGTCCGTCTGTCTGTCCGTCCGTCCTTCTGCCACATATCCTACTTGGACGTGTGCTGGGCATCTGAGCCAAGAGCTCGAGTCTGTCTGTCCGTCTACAACCTGAACCACGTGCTGGATGTCTGAGCCGTCCGTCTGTCTGTCCGTCCGTCTGTCTGCCGCATCTCCTACCCAAACGTGTGCTGGGCATCTGAGCCAAGAGCTCGAGTCCGTCTGTCCATCTACGACCTGAACCACGTGCTGGATGTTTGAGCTGCCCAGCCGTCCGTCTGTCTGTCCATCCATCCGTCTGTCTGCCACATCTCCTACCTGGACGTGTCCTGGGCATCTGAGCCAAGAGCTCGAGTCCGTCTGTCCATCTACAACCTGAACCATGTGCTGGATGTCTGAGCCGTCCGTCTGTCTGTCTGTCTGCCTGCTACATTTCCTACCCAAACGTGTGCTGGGCATCTGAGCCAAGAGCTCAAGTCCGTCTGTCCGTCTACGACCTGAACCACGTGGTGGGTATCCAAAATGTGTGTTTGTCCGTCTGTCCAAAGGGCCCTGTGTCCCCAGCTCTGCCCCCGATCTGAACTATGGGATGTATTTCCCCACGTCCGTCTGTCTTTCCGTCCTGCCTGAGATGTTCAGTCCATCGGCCGTCTGTCTGTCCTGCTGGATCTGCTGCCTGGAGCCCGTGCTGGCCGTCTACGCTCCCAACATCTGTCCGTCCTTCTGTCCATCCCACTGATCCCAAGGGATCCTGCGTCCGTCAGTCTGTCCGCCCCGTGACCCACCGCAGGACGAGCCTGTGTGTCACCTCCTTTACACGAGCCCCAAAAACTGAACCTGGGAAACACTTGGGATCCTGTCCGTCCGTCCGTCTGTCTGCGCCCTCTGCCCCCAGCACGACCCGTTTGGGCATTTTGTCCGTTTGCTGCTGCTCTGGCATCGTGCTGGGCCCCTAAGGGCCGCCCAGGACCATCCTGTCCAGCCCAGGAGCATCCTGGGGCACGGAGCCGCTCCTCGGGCTTTGCTCCGGCTTTTCGCGCCCCAAAAGCGGCACAAAGGGGGGGGCAGACCTGGCAGGACCACGGACGACAGCGGCCCCGCGCGAGGTGCCTGGACCAGCGCCGGCCCCGCTCCCACCCCAGACTGGAGCAGCTCCTGGGGTCTCCCCAAGCCCCCAGTTGCACAACTGGTCCCCCCTGAACCTCCGCCCGCTGCTGCCCGGATCCGTGCATCCCCGGCATCGCCGCCTGA
>WKFP01014926.1:965341-999056 GCA_011057875.1 Pterocles orientalis | reverse complement strand
AAAACCACCTGCACTCCAGAGCCCTTTACTGCTTCTCCAAGACCTCTGTAATCTTTCTTAATGCTCTTCAGGCTCCTCACGGCCATGTCACTGTTGCCCACGTGAGACAACAGCAGCAGATAATAGCTGGTGGGCCGCACGAGGTTTGGTATTCTCTTGGTCACATGTCTAATATGAACCCCCCGCAAGCAGCACACCTCCCTAGAGAGAGGGTCAAGCTGGCAAATGGGTGCCTCCGTAGCTCTCAGAAGAGAGACACCTATTACTATCACCTGTCACTTTTTCTTGAGCTAGTCGTTATGTGAGGAGCAGATCAGGCTGCCTTGCTTGGCCCCAGTGTCTCTTGTGATGTGATGGGTTCTCCTCTTGAGTTTGCAGAGCAGTGAAGCGATTCTGCAAGGGCACTTCGGCCTTCAGAGGAAGCCTCTTCCTCCTGTTGGACCTTGCCATTGCCTTTGCAAGCTTCCACTCCTCTGCATTACTGGCTTCTGCCCTGTCTGCATTAGTGGCCCCCCTTGCTTCTGAGTGCACTGGTTGGGGGGGTTATTGATTGTTTATCCATAGGTTGTGGTACCACAGGAGACTGCACCTGAAACCAGTTGCCTGTCTCCTTCTCAGCTTCCTTGATGCTACACAGTCTTCTCACTGCTCCTGCAGCTCAGCCACATGCTGCAGGAGCTCCTCCACCTGGGCACACCTTCTGCAGGCAGGTCTGCCCCCTGCCCCAAGGGAAAGGTCCAGGCACCTCCTGCAGTCCAGGGTCTGCCCTGCACCCTCTCCCTTCCACAACTCCATCTGGGTGGAGTCAACGGCCACCACAGGGGTAGATGGCGCAGACCCCCCAGCTGGAGCTGCAGCCTTTGCAGCCTTCGCTATAAGGCAAGTACCTACCATTCTGCCTCATGGTCTGTGCTTTGCTTGGTCCTCAGGTCTGTTCTTCTAAGAGGTGCCCTCTCACGCACCCTTCTGTGCAAACTGCCACCCAAACTCAAAAAACAAACTTCTGGACCTGGCAGAACTTCAGTGTCCCACGACATGACCTACCCTTTCTGCTGCCACAGCGTGTTGTGGTTGGTACCTGCGCACTGCTTGTGCTCTGTGTGCATGGTAGGCACTGCCCTCTCTGAGGCAGATTTTGAGAACAGAGGTGTTGTCACTGTTGCCCTGGACTCGCCCATGCCGCATCAGCTGCTCTCGTGAGAGCTGGTGATTGGAGTCGATTTACTCCACTCTCCCAGTGTTTCTGTGGCAAAGGAAACTCCCCAAACCCCCCTGTACCTTGAGATCCATGGGTCCGGTGCTGGCCGGGCCAGCCCCAAAGCAGCTGACCTTGGGGACTGGGTAATGTACAAAAATAACATTGTCAGAGTTAGTGATGCATTCTTTGTCTGCTGGTCCTAAGCCTGGAACCAAGCGCAGGCAGTAATATAGATGGAGCTGGTATGAACTGGTGAGTTACCTGTGATGAAAAACTCATTACCTTCCTGCGCCAGTGGTGTGCAGCTGGTGCGCTTCGGTCAGCTAGCAGCTTTGAACTCCTGAGGGTCAGGTTTCTGTTTCTTGAATCTTTTAGAAGTATACTTTCTCTTCATTACTACTCCCATGAACATGATGGAAAAATCTGTAAAACCAGAATAAATTTGTGAGCCCGCACTAGCGTTCAGCAATTGTAGGAGATCATAGGGCAATGCTGTCCTTCCTTCTGGGTTTGATGTGCTTGTGCGTTTTTGGGTTTTATTTATGGATAGGAGATGGAGTTTTGGGTTTTGGTTTGGTTTTTTAATTCGTTATAGGATCTTACAGAGGTAAAGATCCACCTATGTAATGTAAGCTTAAACACTGCTTCGGTGTCTTACAGCGTTTTCCTTCCCTACCCTGATAATTCACTGCCATATAACTTGATTGCTTCTCTTGCAAGCTAGGACTGACATTAACAGTGTGTGATGGCACATTACAGAGAAGCTCACCAAGTGTGAAGTAGGGTAAGGAAAGTGGCTGCTAAAGGTAGCTCATTGACTAGTGTTGCTTTCTGTTAGAGTAAACTGAAAACACCAGAATAATGATAGAAAGTAATTCTGCATGCTGTTCTTCCCTGTTCAGCTGCAAATTAGTGAACCCAATTGATAGTACTTGCTTTGGCTTGAAATAGAGATTCTCCCATGTCAACATCATACTAAAAAAAATCGGCTGTGTGCCTTGGGGCTGGCTGCCTCTCTTCTGGGTGCTGCAGTACTGCTATTTTTCAGGTCCTGAGATCATGAGCAAGCTGGCTGGTGAGTCTGAGAGTAACCTGAGGAAAGCCTTCGAAGAAGCAGAGAAGAACGCTCCTGCCATCATCTTCATTGATGAACTGGATGCTATTGCTCCTAAGAGAGAGAAGGTAAAGAAAGCATGTAGAAGGTAGAGCAGTACTTCTCTTTTGGTAGCAGCTGGTGTGAATCTCTGCCTTTGACTACAGGGTAAAGCAATATTTAACTTAATGCCTGATGTCAGTTGGACACGAGAAGATTAAGTTAGAGTTCACAGTGTTTTTTAACAGCTCATGGCTGTCATATCTGTCTGCTCTGGTGCAGTACTAGCTCTGATACTGTGTTGCAAAGCTTTTGTTCTAACCGCTGTTTTCTCCCTCCATAGACACATGGAGAGGTGGAACGTCGCATAGTGTCTCAGCTGTTGACTCTTATGGATGGACTGAAACAGAGAGCACACGTGATTGTTATGGCAGCTACCAACAGACCTAACAGCATTGACCCAGCACTCAGGCGATTCGGTAACCACAATTGCAGTCCCTTTTTTGAGTGACGCATACTTTGTTACAGGCTACGCTTCAGGGGCCTTGGAAGGATTGAGCAGAAATTAATACTAAACATCTTCTGTGTGTTGCATAAACTATTGACTTTTCTCCAGCTGCCTGTTTGAAATTCATTTCTAGGTTTCCAGCCTTTGGTATAATTTTTTCTGTGCCATATTAGGTTAGAACTTGCAGAAATTAAAATAAAATAAAATAAAAAATGAATAAATAATGAATAAAAATACTTTGAAGTGGAAAAGTGTTCTAGCTTCTATTGGATGAAGCTATTTCAGAACATGCTGAACGATTAAATGCTTAAGGGGATGTTTGTGCCTTAGGTTGCACAAGGCTCTGAATTGTCTGATTTCTCTTTCTTTTATTGATGAGGAGTCTGGTAGTTTCTGAGGTTCAGTTTTTCAGAACCTTGCAGTGTGAATGAATGTCTGGTGCATGACCAGTTGGTAAAGTCTGTGATAGTAAACTGGTCAAGTGTGTGTGGGAAAACAGCCTCTTAAATATGTACCGAGGCATTTGAATGCGTAGCTATGGCTCAAGGCCAATGATAAGTGTATGTACCTTGGTTATTGCAATAGTACCTGGGTTTCCTGCCTCTCCAGATATTAGGGCAATTCATGCTTTTCACCACATGGGTACTGCTATGAAGGTTCTAAAAAATTAAATCAGGACTCTTGTACTGAGTACCCAAGGCTAGAAATAAACAAAAATGTCTCATGGTAAGTGGTTTGGGGGAGCATATTTTCCTATAAATGAGGCTCAGAAAAAGTTAGTAAACCAGCAATCCTCTGTTTCATATAATCTTAAACTGTAGTTAATACAGTAGTCTTACTTTCTCTAAATGGCAAACCCTTTCCTCCTTCTCTGATCTGATTCTGGTGCTGTGCTGATAGATGCTGCAGAGAAACCTAAAGCTCTCACATTTTTTGAAATTTTATGTGTTTGTGGCTTGTCATTATGTTGTTTGGTCAGAGGAAGGCAGCAACTGCAGCTCCTCTAGTTTGCAGGATCAGCAGCTCAGCATATGTTTTTGCACTCCCCAGGTCGTTTTGACAGAGAGGTAGATATTGGTATACCAGATGCCACTGGGCGCCTGGAGATCCTGCAGATCCACACAAAAAATATGAAACTGGCTGATGATGTGGATCTGGAGCAGGTGAGTAGTGTGCTGTTGGGAAAGCTTGTCTCTGCGAACAGATGTTCCCGATGCTTTGTTTTGTAGTGGAAGAGTTGTTGAGGCTTGATTGCATAAATGTAGTTGCTCATTAGGACAGCATGATGCTGGGTGAATGTGTGATCTTCCTTCTGACTAGTTTACCAGTTCACCAAACATCCTCACTCATGAGTTAAGAATGGCATGGCTAAGTGAAACAAATGTGTATCAGTCCAGTCTGAAAGTGCCTTGCCACTCTCCTCCTGGGTTTGTTTGTTGTGCCATTCTCGTTAAAGTAAAACGAGCCTGAAGGAGCTCACACAGAGCTGGGTGGATATTGTGGTGCTGGACACCACACGTAAGCTGGATGGTTCCTGTAATCTCTGTCCTGAATGAAGAACTGCAGTCAGTCCTCAGGGTTATCTTTCTGCACACCATGTGAATTCCACTTGCAGCTTTGATCTCAAGTAGAAGGCGGAACAGCAGCTTCTTTGCGTGTTCAGTATGTGATAGCACTTACCTTGAATTCCCAGCAAAGCACTGATGTTCCTGACCTCCAGAGTTTTGTTGTAGCTCCCAGTGAGTGACCAGAGCATGCGTTGTCTTTGCAGAGCGCTTGCTTGTATCCCTGTGAGTCATAGTCAGTGCTCTGCTTTCAGGTGGCAAACGAGACCCATGGCCATGTTGGCGCTGACTTGGCTGCTCTTTGCTCAGAAGCTGCTCTTCAGGCTATCAGAAAGAAGATGGATCTCATAGACCTAGAAGATGAAACCATTGATGCTGAAGTGATGAACTCACTGGCTGTGACCATGGATGACTTCAGGGTAATGCAGGAGTGCCCCTCTTTCTTTGGGTGCAGTGTCTAATTACTTACCTGAAGCAAGTGAACATAATGTGTTAGAATTCATATAATGCCATTTCTTCTAACCATAGTGGGCTCTGAGCCAGAGCAACCCTTCTGCTCTCCGGGAGACTGTGGTGGAGGTGCCACAAGTTACCTGGGAAGATATTGGTGGTCTAGAAGATGTAAAGAGAGAACTCCAGGAGCTTGTACAGGTAAGGATTTACAAAAGATTTCTGCCTAGTCAGCTTGTGAAATAATTATAATAGTAAAATCCAGAACTTCTTCAGATTCCCATTTAGGCTGTGAACAGGGTAAATGCAGAGGGGTTTTGTGGTTTTTGCTTGTAATGGACTAAAAATACCATGATGTTCCATCTTATTGAACTTGGAGAGGAAGGTGATGGGAAGCAGCATTGGGCTTTCCTTAGCTGTGTCTACAGTGTCATCTTTGGTGGGTGTTGTGCTACATGCGGAAACAGCAGCAGTTCTGCTTCTCTTAAATGGACACCATCAGTGGGACCACTGCTGAGTATTCTCTTAAGTGGTGGTTTTATATGTCAGAAAGTGGATGAAGATTCTTGTACGGAGAGCCTTTGAAGGGCTTCCCATTAGCATTAGCACAGAGATGGGTGAAAAGTAATTGTGAAGCCTTCTACAATGGGAAGACTGGGACAATGGCCTGTGGAAACTCCTGGTAGCTGCACTGGAATGGTTTGGGTTCAATACGTTCCTCCTTTCAGTTGGCACTGAGAAACATTCTGTCTGTGAATACAAGAATCTAATTTTCAATCTAATTTTCTGATGTTAAAATCATCACTTATCTCTGACCTTGTTGCTGAGGATAAATGCTTACGTCAGACACCTTAGCTGTCTCTGGAGAGCAGAGTGAATAGGTTAGATAATGAGCTGTTCCCTTTTGCTTCTGCAGGGCAGAGTGAAGTTGAGGTTAAGTGTGCTGGAAAACTACCTGAACTGGTATTTAGTTCTTAGAGGTAAATAGTTGTGTTGGTTTTTTTTAAGGCAGCTTCCCAATTCAGCTGTGGTGTTTTTCAAACCAGTGTCCATTTAAAAACTTCAGTGGCACTGAGCAGACAGGATCTTGTGTTTAAGCCATCAGAAATCTCAGATAGTGTTTCTGGTAGGAGCAGAAATGAAGCTGATGGAGTAAAAGTTGTCCCTGCCCATGGCAGAGTGTTTGGACTAGGTGATCTCTGAAGGTCCCTTCCCACCCAAACTGTTCTGTGATTCTGAGGTATAGGCCTGTTCTGGTGCATCACGAGAGGTTTTTGTTTGCTTTGTTCTCCTTCAGTATCCTGTGGAACACCCAGACAAGTTCCTCAAATTTGGTATGACCCCATCGAAAGGGGTTCTCTTCTATGGGCCACCTGGTTGTGGTAAGACACTGTTGGCCAAAGCCATTGCCAATGAATGCCAGGCAAACTTCATTTCCATCAAGGGTCCGGAATTGCTCACTATGTGGTTTGGTGAGTCTGAAGCCAACGTGCGTGAGATCTTTGACAAGGTAAGTGTTTCTCCTGCTCCTTGTCCTATGTTTGTGCTGAGGTACCCCCAGAACTTTGTCTCTACTACATCTGTCTTACTGGCTAGGTTCTTTTTTGTGTCTTCCGTGTTTTCCCCACCTGCGCAGAGAACAGGGACTGCTTTCCTGATGTTTGAGAATTAGTCCTCTTGTGCAACGTATCTGTTTTTTCTGACTGCAATTTGCATCTTGTTACAGGATGAAAAATGCCCCGCTGCCTTAGCAGTGAGGCTAGTGTTAGGGTGGAATAGGTATCCTCTGCATCCCTGCAAACTTTGATCCCTCATTAGCTGTCACTATCTACAGATTTTCAGATGGGTTCCTGTTTTGCAATGTACGTGGCTTAGGGAGGAGCTCACTTGTACTGCCCAGTTCCCATGTAGACAGTGCAGCCTTCTGTCCCAGAGTGTATCTGCATGGGTTATCCAGGGCATACTCACTCCTGTGGTCAGGAAAGGTGCTGAAGGAGCAAACTGGCAAGGAGAGTGAGAGAGAAAAATCTAGGTTGGGAGGGAACGTCAGGCCATCTAGTCCAGATGTTTGTCCAGAGCAGAGGTAACTTGGAAATTCAACCAGGTTGATCAGTGCCTCACGTTCTGAACATGGGCTAAGGGGGGAGGATCCCTGACCTCTCTGAGCCTGTGTGCTAGTGTTTGAGCTCTTTCGTTGTGAATATTTTTTTTCCTTATTTCTAACTGGAATTTTCTTTGCAGCCATTTGTGCTTGTGGTCTTTCATTCTTTAACTGCACATCCTGAAGAAAGATCAGGCTCCCTTTTGCCTATAACTACCTGTTAGGTGGCTGAAAACAACAATTGGATTTCCCCCTTCCATTTAATATATTTTGCCTAGTGGTACTTGAGTGCCTAAACAACTAACTGATGTCCCCAGATCTGGAGTGGAGAGTTCTTGTCCAGGCCAGTTGGCCCCAGCTTTCCCTCTAGGCATTGAAGTTACCACACTTCTGCCTGGTTCACAATGCTGCAAGCTTTGGGGAAGTTCAGCTTGTTGTTCAGAAGAATTTAATAGAGGTTTTGTATGGTGGGAGTCTCTTCAGGAGCAGCTCCTTAAAGCTCTCATTGCAGCAGCAGTAGTCTGGTACTCCTCTGAGCTGCTTTAATTGTAGGTTAGGCTTAGTGTGAAGTCAGCATGCTCCTCTACAGGTGGTATTAACATGGAGTAATTGTTCCCGTTTGCTTTTCGCAGGCCCGCCAAGCAGCCCCTTGTGTGCTCTTCTTTGATGAGCTGGACTCCATCGCAAAGGCTCGAGGTGGGAATATTGGCGATGGTGGTGGTGCTGCAGACCGTGTCATCAACCAGATCCTGACAGAGATGGATGGTATGTCCACCAAGAAGAACGTTTTCATCATCGGTGCCACCAACAGGCCAGACATCATTGACCCAGCCATCTTGCGCCCTGGCCGGCTGGATCAGCTCATCTACATCCCTCTGCCCGATGAGAAGTCCCGGGTTGCTATCCTCAAGGCCAACCTGAGGAAATCACCAGTTGCCAAGGTAGGATCTGTGCCCTGACTGTGTCTTGACTTGGATTTGCTGTGTGCTGCACGTGCTCCTCACAAGCTGGGGATAGAGCAGAGGGCTGGTGACAGTTCCACGCAGTACAGTGCTGGGAGGATGGGAGCTCAGAGGTAGGGGGAGGCTTGAGCTCTGAGGCAGGGTACCAGCGAAGCTAGGTGTTGGTGTGTGAGCGCAGCGGGGCTTTGTCACCTGGTGGAGTTCTACCCACAGTGTGGGAACAGGAAAGCCTGTTATTGCAAGATGGAAAAGATTCTTGTACTCAGAAAGAAAAGTAAATGTAGAACATGGGGGTGGGAAACGGAGATTGAAGACCAATTGTTTCAGTTAATTGTTGCTGAACTCTGTCATAGGCAAGAGCTATGTCCCTTGTCTGGGGAGCAGGCAATAATGCAACCGATATTTAAAAGCAGATGTCAAGTGACAGCTCAAGCTTTTTTATACCAAGCTTACCTTTTTAGATTCTGTTGGGAAGGAAAACTTCAAAGAATGCTGCAGTACTACTCTTTCAGTTGAGGTGAAGGAGATTGGTTTCCTTGGTCTGCCTGTGTCCCATCTCCATTATCAGTCTGACAGTGTTTCATTTGACTCCTTATGCCAGAGACCTGAGCGAATCATATCCTAAATCCACAAGTCAGCCTGTCCCTTCTTGAAGGTGACCAGTGCAAGGGCATCTGCAGCTGCTTTGTAGTTTCTTGGTGGGTGTGCGCGAGGCGTGGCCTGCCTTCATGTGTGGTTAGTGTTTCCCAGAAACAGAAACCTTAACAGCTGATCTTTTCAGAATAGGAAAAAGTTAAGGCAGCACCTTGGTACCACAGGATCTGAAGACACCTCTTTGTCACCTGAGGTTGTAAGGTGTTAAGGAGATACCTCTCTTGTTGGTGTTTGTTTGTTTGTTTTCTCACTAGGATGTCGACCTGGATTTCCTAGCTAAGATGACCAATGGCTTTTCGGGTGCTGACCTGACAGAAATTTGCCAGCGTGCCTGCAAACTGGCCATCCGCGAGTCCATCGAGAGTGAGATCAGGCGAGAACGTGAGAGGCAGACCAACCCTTCTGCCATGGTGAGTGCGGCACCTGGTCGTCTGTGGGCTGTAAGGTGTTCCTCTCTGTAATCCTTGGATGGGGACGAGTGGGCTTTCAGCACAGATCTGGAGCGCTTTGTTCTCATCTTGTGGGAGGTTGAGGCCCTCCTGGGGTGCCTCATGGTCAGCATTGCTCAGAAGGCCCCTGCTGCAGCCCTGGCCCGCAGTCTGCCACATGTCCTTCTCCAGCCCCTGCCTTGGCAGGTCTTGGAGCATCATGGCCCCGAGGGAGGCTGTGGGCAGCTGCCGGGCTGCAGAGCTCAGGCATGCAGCTCACCTGGGCCCTCTGTCCCGCTGCAGGAAGTGGAGGAGGACGACCCGGTTCCCGAGATACGCAGGGATCACTTTGAGGAGGCCATGCGCTTTGCTCGCCGCTCTGTCAGTGACAATGACATCAGAAAATACGAGATGTTTGCACAGACTCTGCAGCAGAGCCGTGGCTTTGGCAGCTTCAGGTAACTGTAGGGAAGTAGGGGGAGGGCAATGTGGTTCAGCCAGCCCCACAGCAGAGCACCAAGGCAGCTTTCTGCTGGATAACGAACTCTTTCTGGTAAACCCTACTTCCACCATGGTTTTGCATTCTCCCCAGCATGTACGACAGCTAGTACACAACATGGCAGGTGGTACGCTGTGCTGCAGGTCTGTCGTAGCTGCTTTGTTAGTGCTTCTGAAGTCCATCAGCCCTTTTTCCTTTAAGGCAAGCAACAGCCGGCGGCTGTGCGAGCCTCTTGCGTGATCTGCTGTAAGGCTTCATCCCATTTCTCCTGCCCGTCCTACTTGGCACCAGGGTGTTGGCATGGAGGGAGGGGATGGTGCCGAGCCGCGAAGAAGCTTTTGAACAGCATCTCTTCTCTCTCCTGCACTGCTGCACATAGGTTCCCCTCGGGTAACCAGGGTGGCGCCGGTCCGAGCCAAGGCACAGGAGGTGGCAGCGGGGGCAACGTGTACAGTGAAGACAATGACGATGATCTCTACGGTTAACTTGCTGTCCTCGGTGGACCAAACTCCCAAATCAGGCCACGTTGTACAGGGAAAAATCCAATGTTCAGTGGACTCTTGGCTTCTTCATTCCTCAGTCAGAACAGTGTAGCTGCACATCAGACTTTGTACAGGGAATGTTTTCTGCAAACACAAATCAAGACCGTTGTTAGGGGAGAGGCAGACAGTGAATTAACAAGGAGGGGAACCAACTTAATTTCTGAGAAATTTTCTGTTCTAGTTTATGTGGCAGAAGCAGCAGATTTAGCAAAGGGTACAACGCTAGCCTGTGTAAAAAAACCACCAAAAATAATAAAAAAAATAAATAAAAATTTCACAAAACTGTAGCCAGGCCCTGGCAGTTCATTTGTGTGGTGCTGGCGCTGTCTCTAAACCTGTGTTTCAGGTGCTGTCTGAGCTCAGCTCTGGTGGAGTCCATCTGTATGTGCGCTTCCCTGCTGCGTACAGGGTTGTTCTTCATCCTAGCCCCTCTTGGCTCATGTTAACAGGATAAATTGATTTGGCAGTGTCTCTCCTCTGCCCTGGCTTGGCAGGAAGCATTGATTAAGAGAGCTTGGCAGCACGTATCTGGTGTTGCCTCTTTGATGCTGGCCGTGAGCTGTTAGCTCTCCTGCTACTTTGGCTCCTCTGCAGCGAAGGACTTCTCCAGCAATCCCTTGTCTTGTCAGCCCTGCCTGAAGGGCAGGAACAAGGGGCCTCTTGAGCTGCCACTGGAGTTTGTGGTGCAGCGTGACACCGCTATGCTTAGGGAAGAGGTGAGCTTCCGCACATTTTATACTTCTCCCTGGGTTTCTGACAACAGTCTCGGATGTCTGCTGCCAGCCTGTCCCGTGTTGCTCCCCATACTTGGTAGCTGGGTTCTGAGCATGGTTCTTCTTCCTTTCCACTTTCTCTAGCTCACTGTTTTGCTCCTTGATTTATTTTACCTTCTCTGAAGTGAAAAATGTGCTACTGCTGTACTTTGTGTTTTATGTGAGAGAAGCCCGGGGTCTGGTCCTGTCATGTGCACTGGAATTGGGGTGGAAGGCTGGCTATGGCCCAGCCTACAGCTGAGGCAATGGCTGTAGGAGGCACGAAGTGGCCATGTGCTGTCAGGTTTTAAGGAGGTGCAGGAACTGAGTGTTACTGCAAGTAGGGTTAAATGCAGATTTTGTGGCAGAAGGGTGTGCCAGGCATTTGAAGCTGAGCTAAGCTGCAGGGGCAACCTCTCCCTCAGCAGGAGTTGTGTGGGGTCTAGGTGCTGGGAGTTTCTGCCCCAAAGCCAAGTGCAAGGTCCTGCGCATGGGTTGGAGCAATCCCAAATAAACACAAGCTGGGAGGAGAACGGATTGAGAGCAGCTCTGAGGAGAAGGACTTGGGGGTGCTGGTTGATGAGAAGCTGAACATGAGCTGGCAGTGTGCGCTTGCAGCCCAGAAAGCCAACCATGTCCTGGGCTGCATCAAAAGAAGCATGACCAACAGGTTGAGGGAGGTGATTCTCCCCTTCTGCTCTGCCCTCATGAGTCCCCACCTGGAGCACTGTGTTCAGCTCTGGAGTCTTCAGGACGTGGACCTGTTGAAGCAAGTCCAGAGGAGGGCCATGAAGATGGTCAGAGGGCTGGAGCACCTCCTGTACCAGGACAGGCTGAGAGAGTTGGGGTTGTTCAGCCTGGAGAGGAGAAAGCTCTGAGGAGACCTGATTGCGGCCTTCCAGTACTTCAAGGGGGCCTACAGGAGAGAGAGTGAGTGATAGAATGAGGGGTAACAGTTTTAACCTGAAAGGGGGCAGATTTAGACTAGATATTAGGAAGAAATATTTTATGGTGAGACACTGGAGCAGGTTGCCCAGGAAGCTGTGGATGCCCCATCCCTGGAGGTGTTCAAGGCCAGGCTTGATGAGGCTTTGAGCAACCTGGTCTAGTGGGAGGTGTCCCTGCCCATGGCAGAGGGGCGGGAACCTGATTATCTTTAAGCTCCCTTCTAACCCAAACCATTCTATGATTCCATTAAGGCCTGGCAGATTTTGGAGGGCTCCATCAAACCAGCTGGATATAAGGGAAGAGGAGAGTCTCAAAATGGCAGAAGGACGGGACTGTCCATGAGACAGGGCTTTGTGCATAGCAATGGGGGGAAACACTGAAATGGGGAACACTGCTGAAATAGCACAACTTCCTGCTGGGGTACGAGGCCGTGCAGGGAAGGGGGGCAGCTCAGGTGCTCTGTCCTATTTCAGAACTTCTGCCAGCACTGCTCTTGCCCTGTACTCATGCAACCTCTGCTAGATAAAGTGCTGATGCTCACTCCTGTGGGGACGCTGGCCATCGCCCTTTACCTGGGGTAGTGTGGTTGAGGATGGGAGGACTGATGCTTCCCCTGCCCCTTTTTTGGTTTAACTGGCACCTGGAAACTTTTACTCCACACTTCTCCCTAGGGCTCTGCAGGGACACGGATGCTGGTTTTGCTTTCCTATGCTGCTGCTTCACCAGTGGAACCCCCAAGGGAGGCAGCTCCAGCCAGGGAGGCAGCCAGGAAACAGCAACTTTCAGCCAGCTGGCAAGGGGGAAGGGGCTGCTCTGCACCCACTCCAGAAGCCCCAGGACTCTCCTTAAAGCCTTCCTTAGCTCTGCCAGGAGATGGGTTTCTCCTTCCCTGCCAGTTTGGTACCATCACCACCCAGCCAGCGCTGGGGGAATATCTGCCCCCGGCATCTCTGTCTGCTGTGGAGGCCAAGGCAAGCAGGGCATGGGATGTTGGGGTGTGTTCTGGCTCTCAGCAGCGCAAGTCTTCCCTGCTGCCTCAGCTGATTGCAAATGCTAATCAAAGCCAGCAGGAGTGCTGGAAAACCATTTTTCTTCCTTGCCACCTGTGAGACATGCCTCGTGGTGAGGATGGCACCCATGGGACCTCTGACAGCATCTGCCCCAGAGCAGTGAAAACCTCCTGAGGGGCTGAGGGTGTTCCCTGGATCAGCCCTGGCAGCAGCCAAGGAGCTTGGCTGCCACCCCCCCTCAAACCCCATAAACCCCCAGCAGCCCCAGGAGAGCAGGTTGCAGCAGGGACTGGGTTTGTCCACTGCCTGTGCCCCTTTCCAGGGGCCACCCTTGCAGCAGAGAACCCTGGGTAGCTGTAGGGGCAAGAGTCTCCTGTGGCACCCTCCTCCCCTAACCAGCACTTGGCAGCCCCCCAAAGGTGCTGGAGTGGGGAAGGAAAGGGCTGTTGGCTGGGATTTGCCCTGGATGGTGTGGGATTACCAAGGGGGGCAGCTGAGGACAGCCCTTACATCGTCACCATGGTCAGCATCTTCTGCCCCCCGGGGGTTCCCTGCGTGGCCCCAGAGCCATGTCAGCCCTCTGCCCCAGCCCTACAGCCAGGTCCCACAGGGACCATGCAACCTCACAGTGGCTGCAGCCCAGGCACGGTGGGTGCAGGATGGGGGACCCCCCTGGCCAGGGTATTGGGTTTAGAGGCTGGTGCCTGATCCAAGGGATTGGGGCCCTCCTGCAGCACCTCAGCCCCTCTGTGCCCAGTGGGCACTCCTGCCAGCATAGAGCAGGCAGTGGCCATGCTCTGTCCCCTGTCCCACTCTGGGCTAGGCACAGATGCCCCCTGGGCATCCTTTCCTCTTGGGTGTTCCTGCTCCAAGGGCTTCCCCTCCCCATGGCCATCCCCTGCCCCATGGGCATCCCCAGCAGCACGGCCAACCCCAACGGCCAGGCAGGCTCTGTGGGCTCTGCCCCAAGGCTGCCCAGTCCTTTACCTGCTCCCAGCCCTGTGTTCTGTGTGGGCTTCAGGGGCAGGTTTCTGTGGGGTGATTTCGTGGCTCTGAGCTGTTGCCTGGGAGGGAGCAGTGAGCCACAGCCCCCGTTTGGGGTTTGGTAGGCTCTGCAGCCCCCTCCCGAGCCACAGCACCCAGGGCTTTTTCTCTCATCGCCTGTCCTCCTGTGTTGCTCCTGCCAAGAGCCTTTGGCAAAACCTCTTCTGCTGTCAGAGGGACTTTCTCTGGGTGCAGCTTGTGCTGCTGCCTCTTGCCCTGCCCCAGGGCCCTGCCCGGAAGAGCTGGGTACCTTGTGTCTCTCCAGCCTCCCCCCGGGTAGCCAGCAAGGAGACCCCTTCACCATCAGCTGCATCTCCCCACTGCCTGTGTCAGCTGCGTCCCAGGAGCCCCGAGGGGACACAGAGCCCCTGACCGGTTCCCCCTGCTCCTGACCCCTGGCAATGCAGTCAGCACAACTCTATGACCGACAGCATCACGCTTTTGTTCCCTTCCCGTTATCAGGCCTTGAAGGTCCTGTGCACCACACAGACAAGACAAACAGATTTCTTCTTCCCCTCCCTACCAGCCTCAAGGTTGCTGGGCACCAGGCCGGTTACTGCCTTCCTTTCTGGCCTTGAAAGTCCCAGGCATGCTGCCAGCCTGGTGGGGGTGGCATCACCAGGACAGAGCCCTGTCCCTGTCCTTGTTGCCCGCATGAGCACAAGCCAGCACCTCCCATCACTGCACACCTGGAGGAAGTTATTTTTTAAAATACTTTATTTTTTTTTTCTCCTCAATACTGACATTACAAAAAGGAAAAAAAAAAGAAGAAAATTACAAAAAAACCCACTATGAAACTTTCAGGTCTCATTGAAACCGAGAAAAACAAAGCAGCTTGCATCTGTGTGCTGGCCTGTCTTCTCGCTCGCAGTGTCCACCAGCTTGCTCTATGCTGAACTCCACAGGGACAACGGAGGGAACCGGCGGCATCCCCTCCCCGGCCAAGCCGGGCGATTAATTAAGCAGCGCCTAATGGCTCTCCTCACCCTGTATGATATGCTGTACAGCTGTACACCCAGCCCCAATGGACACCCTGCGCTCACCCCCCGCCCCTAAAGACCCCCTTGTTTCAAGTCAGTGATTTCTCTTTTAAAAAAAGTTATTCCCGGGACAGGGGGAATATTTTGGCAGGGGTTTTCTCAAGGATGCTGCGGTGGAAGAGGAGCCATACAAAGCCAGGTCGAACGTGCCTCCCGCTCCGTAGGAGCCCTTTTCTGGGGGGGAAAAAAAAAACAACCTGGCACGAGGCAGAGTAGGCTGAGAAAGGTAAGAAATATAAAAATTCTCCTGATGGAAATCCAGAGGTTTTAAAAAAATACAGCATTTGAAAACTAAGCCACCAAGCAGATTGCCTCATGCACCTCCCAGCTCCACCCTGACACCCTAATAGCTCCTGAATTAATCGTCCCTGTAGAAAAATATATACACACACACCTTTCTCTTCTTACTGAAATCCCTAAGGCTGACCTCAAACATTAGTGAAACCCACAGCTCTGCTCATGCTTGGATCTGCTTTTACACCCAGACTTGTGCTACACACAGACACACAACCCCCCCCACCCGGGGCGAGGGGCTTGATGTTCGCGTGGCTGAACAGTGTTCCCCCCCCAGATCCCCAAAAAAAAGTCAGGGTGCACCACACCAGCATCCCCAGAACGGGCAGAGAAAAACCCTTACGGAGTTTATGTAATGAACTCTCTATATATGTATTCAAAAAAAGGAAAAAAGTAAAAGCAGCAATGCAAACTCAACACATCTGAACAAGAAAGCTCTACTCTGGGCTTTCCCCCTCCTGCTGCTGCCTGGGGCTCTGCGGGCAGCGGGTGCAGGCAGGAGCTGCCCGCAGGCGTTGGGGACAGCCCCAGGCAGGAGCAGGAGGCTGGACAGGACCATCCCCATATACTCCATCGTTTGGCACAGGAGAGCGGACCGCGGTCGGAATTGGCACCGTGGTCCCAGGTGAGAAACAGTCCGGCTATGGCGGGGGGGCCACCACGGGCAGGAGTGATCGGCACCGCGGTACAGCCGGGACCCCAAAGAGCAGCAAGTATCAAAGAGGGGAAGAGAAGAACTAACAGTGGGGATGCCAGATCCTGCAGAGTCCTATTTACAGGGTGCCGGACCCCGACAAGTCCAGCCTCTTGTGGGAAAAGTGGCCTGAAAAGCAGGTGACATAAAAAACCCACAACGTGATGCATCTCCCCAGGCACAGGGCCCACACTGCTCGCTTGTGCGAGGCAGAAAAACTGGACCTCTGCCGAAAAAGTTAAAAGTCTGGCAGCCGGGAGAACTGCGATGGGGAGGAGCCTCCCCGCTGCTCGAGTAAAAAATGGGCCAAGAGGGATGGATGGGGAGAGGGATGGATGGGGGGTGGGTTGGGTGTGATTTTTGGGGACCGAAAGAGGTATGAGGGGTTTGGGGTTTTTTATGGGATTTTTTTGCATTTGAAAGTGCTGTGGCACCTCTGCTCCGTGCTGGCCGAGTGCTGTGGCACACACATTTGAGTATTGCTGCTTGGGGGAAAGTCCCTGCGCTCTAGGAGCATGGGAGGTGCTGCTTGAGGATCAGTCTTGTCTGGGGAGCTATTCTGTCCGGGAAGCGGATTTTGAACTCCACGATCAAGTCTCCTCGCTGGCTGGGGGCCTTGGGGAAGGGCAGCCCCTCCCCGCGCAGTCTCTTCACTGTCCCCGGCTTGATGATGTCGTTGCAGGGCAGTGGGATCACCCGCCCGTCGATGGTGGGAATGTTCACGGTGCAGCCACACAAGGCCTGTGGGGGGAAGAGGGGACACGCCATCAGATGGGCTGACACCCCAAAGCACCCGACAGCCGCACCCTGTCCCCCCAACCAGCTGCGTCCCTGGCTGAACTGCCCAGTTCTGCTCCAGTGACTCCCCAGAGCATCAGCTGGTCCTCGCCAGCGCAAGCCCAGTCTAACTACCACCAGCTGGGCTGCAGGAGCTGTGCAATTGAGGGGTGCCCCTGGTGAGGGGGTGCCCTCAGGCAAGGGGTGCCCCAGGAGAGGGGAAGGGCCCCTCTCCCCACCTCCTGGGCTCCGCAGAGGCACCACCAGCAAGCGCCCAGCCTCTCACAGCAACAGGACAGGCTAAATTTAGCCTCTTTCTCTTCCCCAGCCTCACTGCTCAACCTCAAGCAGCCAAAAATCCAGCTGAGATCATCGGATGCCGCCATGGTTCATCAGCTGTCACCCTCTGGAGCCCAGCAGCTCTGCCCAGTACTGGGGGTTATCTATAGCACAGACCATGTCCTGTCCCCCGCTACCAACAGTCCCCAAAAGGTTATGCCGGCACGGGACGGCAGCGTGGCCATGGCACAGAACTGAGAAAGCCTTCCTAGAAGCTGGGTTCCCAGAGGGGCTGGTGCCCATTGCCAGTCCCTGCTGCAAAGCCAAGAGCCGGTTTTGTGGGTGGCACCCCGTTGTACCCCAGCCCCAGCAGCAGCCAGCAGCAGCCAGGGCGGTGGGTGCCGCGGCAGCCGCAAGCCAGCCTGCATTAATGAGCCACGTGAAGCGGGAATGCAGCAAGAAAATCCTCATGTCCTTAAATAACTCAGACAGCTCTGGTGTACACGTGGGCAGGACCGTCTCCAGGCTTTCGGCAAGGACTGAGGAGAGGACTGCAGAGCGATCCTTCTGGAAGAGGGGGAGGTTTGCCAGGGGGTACAGCCTTAAGCTTCCTGGTGGGGGGGGCTGGAGTAGGTTTGTCCCTCTGAGCTGGGGGGTCCCAGCCCTCCTGCTCCCCCCCAAACACCTGTAAAGGGAGGGGAGAAGGGTGCGATTTGCTGTTTCTGGCATCAATGGGGGGATGTTCTGCACCCCCCTTCCCAGGAAAAGCTTCTGGTGGCAGAGCAGCAGCAGAAATACCTCTTCTCATGCTAGCCACTGGCTCAGGGCTGATGGCCGCAGCTTCTGCAGCTGAGCCAGGGCTTTGCACCAGGGCACTAGCGGTGGGACCCATGCTGGACCTGGCTGGGGGGCTCTGGTGAGCAGAGAATGGAAAGCTGGGGCTGTCTCCTTGCACAGCTCGTCTGCACAGGGGTCTCCTTCTGGGAAGGGTCTCCTCCAGGGATGAGCTTTTCTGGCTGCATGAGGATGCCCATCACCAGCTCCGTGCAAGCGGCAGGTGCTTAGCTGGAGCTTCAGCAGGTTGGGTGAAAGGAAAGGACATCTCCCTCCATCAGCACCCTTCTGCCCTGAGCTCGCCCAAGGATGCTGGAGCCCTCCTGCTCACCAGTGCCCACCATCACACGCTGTGGAGGGCTGCATGGGTCCATGTATGCCAGGCAAAGGACACCTCCAGCCACAAACCAGGAAGGAGACAGGGAACTCCCTGTGGGAGCACACGGACAGGGCAAGCAGAGGGATGTAAGCAGAAGCAGGTGTTAACAGCGAAGGCAGATGGGATCTTAATGTTTCCTTCCTTGTGCCAAGATGCAAGAATCCGAGGCAATTGCTCCTCCGCCGTATGTCCCTGTTTTTTATTCTTCTTGCCCAACTTTTCTGGCATTTGGGAAAACAGTTGCTGAACACCAGCAACCGCGGGAGCTGCCCCACATCCTAGAAAGAGGCTTGGTTTATCCCTAGGGATGAAATCATCATGGGTTTGACAGCTGAGCTCTGTGCTGTGAGAGCAGAGCTCTATCTAGGTCAGTGCTGGGTCCTCCTCTGCTCGCAGCAAAGCTGCGGGAGGGGACGCTGCCACCAGTCGTGTCTCAGCCGGGCGCTGACGTGCGGATGCTTCGAGGAAGGTGATGCCAGGTAAAGGATGCAAAGCAGGTGGCTGCCGAGGGCAGGCATTAGGCAGGTAGCCAGGCGGGCGCAGACCCTGCCTGCAGCGTTGCCTGAAAATCTGCATCCCAGGAGAGGCAGCTGTTGGTGGAGCGGTGTGACTCCTCCCTTCCTCGCCTTCCCACTGCGACACGCGCCTGTAATTTTAGGAAGGGACACTTCCCTGCAGCCCACGAGTCCCTGGGGAAGCCCTCATACACCTCCAGCTTCTGCAGCAGCCAGGTGGCAAACACCCTGTGCTGCTCCGGCTGGGGGGACATGGACACAAAGGCTGGCAGGGCATGACCCCATCGGGTTGCTCTGTGGAGGGGTCTGTGGGACGGAGGAGGAAGATGCTCCCCTTAGTGCCACAGCACTCACCACATGCCAGCTCTGACTACTTGGCACAGCGCTGTGCTGTTCCTGTGTCAGTGGAGGAGACTAAAGCTCAAGCTAAAAAAGGCAGATGAACAAGTAGGAAAGGTGCAAGGAGAGCCTCTGAGGCTATGGTGCTCGGGTGATGAAGAGGTTGCACCATGACACGCTCTGTCACATACTGAGGTGGTGGCATACGAAGTCTGGGATTTGCTGGCATCTGCTTGTGCTCCAGAGCACTTAAGGTACTTCTTCTCATGAAAGATAAAAGCAGCAGAGTATCACCCTGCCCTGTCAAGCAGCAGGCTGGTGATGGCAGCCAGACCAGCAGCTCCCTGAGGATGCCAAACACGTGGGGTTTGTGGTGAGGGAGGACAGAGACCAGAAAATCCAGCTCAAAGAAAAGGAATTTGCCCAGACCAGCAACTTTCCTCTTTCTGACTGCATCATGCAAATCCAAAAGCCAGCACGCATGCCTTGCTCACAAAGATCACAGGCACCCAGCACCAGCAGTTCTGGTGCAATAGCACGTGGGGCTGGAGCAGGTTTTTCCACTTGCTGCTCAAAGGGCAGCTCCAGGTGAGAGTCCCTCCAGCCTGAGCAATGCAAAAACTTGGGCTAACGCAGTCTGGATGTCAGCTCAGCCAGTGAGCAAAACTCAACATGTCTAGGCTGTCAGTCCTGGGGGTCACAACAGGGCTGGATGCATCAGCTCAGCCAGCTTGGGGTTAATTTTACAGATAGGGGAATGCACAGAAGGAAACATCTGAGATATGGCATGCATGGCTCCATAAATAAGGCGGCCTCTCCCGAGTATTTCTGGAGTGACCAGGGAAGCCAACCACCACAGGAATAAACCTCTTCACTTTGCACTGCGAAGGAAACCCAACTCCTGAGTCTGCAGATTAACTTGGGCTGGGTTTGCTCCAGGAGCACCTAGCTCTTCCTGATCCATGTGGCTGTCCCTCACCCCCAGGACACCCGGTCACAGCCCCAGCTGGGAGGCAGAGCCATCACAAAGCTCTCCCAACGTGCTGGCACACTAATGAGCTCACGTTTCCCTACCTCAGGTCTGGCCCATTGAGCTTATTTCTATTAAATGCATTTGAGAACATAAATCTGTCTTCAGGAAAAAAAAGAAAGCAGTTCATTAAGAAGACAGACAGCGTCTACAGTCTGAAAGGAACAGCAAATGGCAGCTGCCAAAAACATCAATGTTAAATGCAGCTGCCAGCTGGGATTTATTAAAAGGTAGCTTATAGAGCAGCAGCAGCAACGAACGGCACATCTTGTACTGGGGTAATCTCCCCTTCCTCTCCCACCTTCGCACAGCTTGCTGGCTCTGATGCATCCAGCCCCGTTGTGACCTCCAGGACTGGCATCCTGGATGCACTGGGTTTTGCCCACTTCCTGCACGTTTTGTTGATTTGGTTCTTTATCTAGGAAAGCCAGAACCAAGGAAAACAACTAAAGCACTGCTCAGCGAGGGCAAGGTACCACCTTTCTGTGCGTGATCCTGCTCTCTGTCCCTGGGGAGAGGCACCCAGCACTGTTCTGGACAGCACCTAAGCCACAGCAGGCTCAGCTACAAGAACAAGCAGGGACCAGACTCATGCCAGCCAAATCGGGTTTTCCCTTGTTCCTACAGAGGACCTGGGCTTTTTTCCACAGGTGAATACCCTATGCTAAAATAGAAGGACAAGACATTTGGGGAAGGGGGAAAGTGGGTAAACACCACATGTATTGGCTCAAGAAGCAAGGCGCGTTCAGCGAGGACCACAGCACCCGTGTCCTACACGCAGCACAGAGGTTGAATGCCTCCAAAACTAGTTGGCCTCTGTGCTCCTCTCTGCAGAGGCCTTTGCTCGTGTCTCTTGCAACCTACCTGCTCCTTCCTCATCAGCTCAGGACAAGGACGGACCCCCATCTTGGCCTCATGTACCATGACCCAGTGCCACCTCCTGGCCCACACGATTTCCCACCCATACCCACCTCTTTAAGACTGATGTTTGCCGTGTAGACCACGTTTGTGCCATCCCTCTTGAAATGTGAGTGAGGCTTGTCCTTGAGGATGAAGACGATGTCAGCAGGGATGTTGTCAGGGGTGGCGTCCCCTTCTTTGGGGAATGTGATTTTGGTTCCCTCCTTCCAACCCCGCTTGATGACAATGTTTAGGATCTTGTCCTCAGTCCGCATGGTCCGGCCATCAGCATTGAGCCTTCTGCGGGTGATCTTCATCCTCTTGGTGGAGCCATGGTAGATCTCTTCGAGGGACACCTTGAGCTCATGGATGACAGGTGGGTCCTGGACCCTCCTCCGTGTGTGCAGGGACTCCTGGTGCCGCCGATGAACCCCGTTAATGCCGTTGAAGCCAAACCGGCCAAAGGCACTGAAAGGGTCATCATCGTCATCGATATCGATGTCTTCCTGGTCAAAGCCATTGAACATCCGGGAGCGGCTGCTAGCAAAGAAGATGTCAAAAGGGTTGGAGCCTCCAAAGAAGGACGCGAATGTGGCATGTGGGTCTCCATGGAAGGTGTAGTGGAAAGTGTTCCCTGAGCCACCTGAAGAGCCACCTCCAGTTTTGAGACCTGGAAGAAAAGGGGGAAGACGAGACATGAATGCTCCCCGCTGGTGTATGCCGCGCTGGGACGGCACTTTCCAGGTGGAAGCATGGTCTCTGCTGGCTCCAGGCAGCCCTTCCAGCATATCCTGGGGGTGCAAGTCACGCCCTCCAGCCCAGCCACCTGCAGAGACTGTGGGCCAGGAAGGCAACAGCTCAGCCCATGATGTACAGTCCCACCCCTACCCCCAGCAAGCTCAAAATCCGTTCAGGTTTTGCCCCTGCTATCCTTACTGAAGTGTTTCTTTGGTTCTCTCCACCCAATTTCATTGCTTTTTCATTTAAAACATTTTGTGACCAGTCCCTCTCCATTCTTCCCCATGGGCAGTCTCCCTTCTGCCCAGATAGCCCTGCCTCTTGGGTGGCACTGGTGGCTGTGGTCCAGGAGCATTGCAGCCAGCAGCCGAGAACAGACTTTGAACTCAGTGAGTGACTGCGACTCTGGGTGGCATGGCAGGTGGAGGTCAGCAGACCCAGGTCGGCACGCAGCTCCCTGAGTACAGACTGTACCAAAACGGCAGGTAAGATCAAGGTTTGGATCCTGTGGCAAGCATTTCCATAGGAAATTCCCATCCCAGGCTGAGCCTTATGTCACTGCAACTCCCCCAAAGTCCCAGGCACCCGAGGCACACAACCAGCCCCCCGAAGAGGTCACACATGCTCTGCAAGGCTATTTTTGACCAGGAGGGGTGGGAAGGGTTAAGCCAAACCTAGCTGAAGGACTATTTTCAGGGCATGCTGGGCTATTTATCAGGGAGTGTAGTGATAGAACGAGGGGTAATGGTTTTAAGCTGAAAGAGGGTAGATTTAGGTTAGATATTAGGAAGACATTTTTCACTATGAGGGTGGTGAGGCACTGGAACAGCTTGCCCAGAGAAGCTGTGGATGCCCCGTCCCTGGAGGTGTTCAAGGCCAGGCTGGATGAGGCTTTGAGCAACCTGGGCTAGTGGGAGGTGTCCCTGCCGATGACAGGGGGTTGTAACTAGATGATCTTTAAGGTCCCTTCCAACCCAAACCGTTCTATGATTTCTGACAGACAGCCCCCCCTCAGCAAGAGATAGCAGGGGGACAAGCACAGAGCGGCCAAGTTGTGGGGGCCTTTTCTGATTGATGTGGTTAATATTTTGGGTGGGTTAGGGGGCTTTAGTTTCTCCTTGCCCACCACAGTGTGTGACACCCAGAGGCCCCTTGAAATGCTAATCCCCAGGACACGTTGTTCCAAAAAGTGGCATCTGGTGGGAAATGAAAGGTGTGGGGGGCTATGGACCACAACTGGTCCAACACCAATGGGGCA
This sequence comes from Pterocles orientalis, assembly GCA_011057875.1. NCBI lineage: Eukaryota > Metazoa > Chordata > Aves > Pterocliformes > Pteroclidae > Pterocles > Pterocles orientalis. The sequence goes on along the minus strand of WKFP01014926.1, from coordinate 976,225 downwards.
AGGAGGGGGATGCTCTTCTCTCCCTCCCTAATTTGCTCTTATTTTAGCTGCCTTCAGCGATGGGGATTTCGACAAATCCCTGGCAAGCCCCTGTCTCTAACAGACCGTACAGCCAGGAGGTTTCACCTTTAATCCCGTGACGCCAGCCTGAGCGGGGTCTGATTTCAGCATCGCCTCTGGGGAAAGGCTGGTTTCCCACTTGAGAAAGTCTCTTCTCATTTTACAGGGTGGCAAATCACTATGGCTGGTGCATCTATCATAGCCCTGACATAAATGATGGGTCGAGAATTAACCCACCACTGTGATGCACCTGCCTGCTGACCCCCATGAGAGGGGCTGCCTCTTCCACCCAGCAGCCTGCTCCTGCCAGACCTCCTGCTCTTTTAAGCACCCGGGCCCCGGGCTGATTAATGCAGATGCTATTCGGCACTCTCCTCGAATGGGGCTGTGCTGTTCCATCTTCGACTAATAAGGCCGCCTGCAGTGGAGTGCCTCTCCTCCTCCTCCTCCTCCGTGCCAACCACCAGACAACAGCAGCCACTTGGTTTCAAAACAAGGACCTATTACTTAAATTGGGAAAAGCTTTGAATCCTGTAGGTCAGGCTGTACCAAGGAGGACAGCAGGACCAGCGCCCAAATGTGGGGGGGTATGTGGATAAAAACAACACTTCTCTGCTGGGATATTTAGGTCAATTAAAGGGCTGCTAACGAATTACCCCAGGTGTGACCCAGGAGGTGAGCTTCTTCCACTTCCAACGTCTCAGCTGGCTCCCAGAAGTTTGCGGAGGAGGGCAGGGAGAGCCTGGCTATCCCAGGAATCAGGGTAGTGGGTTGGAAAAGCGGAGCAGCCTGGGTTGGAGCGGGTTGAGAGGCAATTTCTGCCATCAGCAGAGCCTTCGCTCTCCCCAGCTTTGTGGCTTACAGCCCCACTTCGGGGGCAGGTATGAACCACGGGGACAACTCTGTGCAAAAACACTCCCTTGCCTATAAAAAACAATTTGGACTCTGCACCCCTCCCTCCGAGCAGACAGTGCTTGTCCACCTACCTTCCTCCCCGTACTGGTCATAAACGGCTCGTTTCTTGGGGTCGCTCAGGACGTCATAAGCCTCCGCAATCTCCTTGAACTTCTCCTCGGCGTTGGGGTCTTTATTCTTATCGGGGTGATACTTCAGGGCCATTTTCCGGTAGGCTTTCTTGATTTCATCCTCATTGGCACTGGACTGGATGCCCAAAATCTTGTAATAGTCCTTCCCCATGACGGCAACGCTGCCGGGAGCCGAGTACTTATTCCTGAAAGCAGAAAGACAGCTCTCTATAAGGTGAATATCGCACTGGGGCAGCCAGGGACGGGACCGGCACGCACTTATCCCGGAGCCGATGCTCCCCACGTCCCACCGGCCAGCAGCACCAGAGCCAGCTCCAGTCCACGCTTTCCCAAGGAGGTCAAAAGCCCCGCTCCAGTTTTACCCCCCAGAGTCCCACAGTGGGGATGGGGACACTCATCTCTCAGGCTGCCGGAGAGAAGGAGAGCCTGAGCCAGGGAACGGCATTATTATAGGGGCCACGCCACCACTAACGTCAGGCCAGGACCGTGTCCCTGTGCCGTCCCCTCCCTGCCGAGCCTGGAGGGCTGAGCTATGTCTAAATGTAGCCACTGTCCCATGTCCGTCCCCCCGCCTTATTCCCTCCCAGCCGGGGACCTGGAATGGGAGTAGGGGTGATGACAGCGGGTTTCTGGAGGCTGAAAGCAGCGGCAGAGACTGTGCTGCCGCCTTCACCTTAAAGGAACTTCAAACATTTTGTTCCTGAAAGCAATTGGCATTCAGCTGGAGATAAGTGCCTCCGGCGTGTCAGAGCTGTAATTTGTATTTAGCGAAGAGAGAATGAAGCCGTTAGACAGAAACATCTTGTGATGGTGGGAGGGCTTTTTCATTTTTTTGTTTTTAGAAAGAAAAAAAAACGAAGAGAAAAACCAACCAACACTTTCCAGCCTGAGTTGCACTCCCTGACTGCACTCCTCTTGCAGTAAGCCAGAACCCAGGGCTCACTCCCTCCGTCGTGCGGGGGCCGAGGCCAGGGCCATGCCTATACTGAGGCATGGAAAGCCCTGTGTCCATAACCCAAGGAAGGAAAAGGATGGGTGACTAATTCATCCCCCAGTCATGCCGCTGGAGTCACAGAGACCCCGGGAGCAGGAGGGGCAGCTCCTCTGGGCAGAGGCTGAGCAAACCCCGTGCTCCTCCAAGGACGCTTCCCACTGCTTCTCCACCTTTGGTTATCTGACAGAGACGTCCCGCGTCCCCCGAGACCAGCTGGTCCCCGCTGCCTCGCACACCACAGCTCTGCGCTTGCTGCTGGCCCTGCTCTTCTCCAGGTCTTGTCCCAGCTGCTCTCTGTTCAGCCCTGGTCCTCCTGTCCTGTTTTCACCCCACCCCTGCTCCAAACACCCCCAGGCAGCCCCAGCCCATCATGCCCCTCCAGCAGACGGACTTCTGCATGGGCTGTGAGCCTTGGCCCTGTCCTTCACCATCAATACAAGTCACCAGATGTTGCCCCCTGTCCTTAACTCTATCCACAAGCTCCTGCTGGAAGTCGCAGAGGGACCCCCCCAACTGCAGCAGCTCAGAGAAGGACTGAGCCCCTGGCATCCATCCCAAGCATCTGACACTCGCCTTGGATCATGCCTCAGGCAATAACCCCCCTACAGATGGGTACCTGCTACGGGGGCTTGGAAATTGGCCACCTTGATTTGAACCACCAACTTTGCTCTTTTTTGCCCCAGCCACAGAGTGGGTCCTTGCTGTAGGTGGGGAGGGGGTGTAAGGTTCCCAAGGCACAGACCTCTGAAGGACATAGCGAGGGGAGATGCAGGCACCCATGGACATGTGTGGCAGCCCTGGGAGGAGAACAAAAGAGGTGGGAGAAGGTCCCTGGGGGAGTAAAGAGCATCCGACAGCATCTCCCACGGCAGCTCCTGGGTGCCAGCATGTTTCCGTACCCGCTCCTGTGCACAGAGCTGCTGCCAGCACCCAGCCCACGCAGGCGCTGGGGGATGCTCTACCACCCCCACACCTCCGCCCCCCCACGTGCCCTCCTGGCAGGGCCGGGGGCTGCAGGAGACCCTAGGGTGAGCAACAGGCTGAGAGGTAACCTGCCGATCCCCCTGGCCAAAGGTCACCCCAATGCTACCCTTCCCCACAGCAGTCCCTGGCGTGGGGCAGGGGCTCCTCCTGACCAGCACCCCGACCGGGATTTGGCCCGCCTGGACAACGCCACACTCGCACCATGAGGGCAAGCCACGCAGCACTGAACACAACACCGTCTCACGCCAGCTTGAAAGACAGAGGTGGCAAATCTTCAACTGTCCCTCTAGGGACCACAGCACCTGGCTCTGATCCCCCCCCACAGCCCAATCCAACAGCACCACCGGGACCCCCTCATCCAGCCAAAACCCCACAGCACTTCCCTGAAAACACATCCTGCCCCAGCAAAACACTGTCACCCCTTGCGAGATCTCTGGTCTTGCCCACAGAAGGGTCTTTGGCTGAGGGGGGGGGGATGCCCACTGGGCACGCTCTCCTGGCTGGGGACCCCTTTGTCTGGCTGGGATTGAGGAGGGGGAATTTCTTTCACCAAAACGCATCCCCGTGCCGCGGTTTACCGTGCTGGTGAGGACCAGGCGCCAGTGGGTGACCCAGTGGGTTAAGGCACGCTCCGGAGGCGACGCTCACATGCACGATGATGAAGATGATGGTAAAACACGACTCTGTCCCTCCCCACAGAGCCTCCTTCCCTGCCTCCCACCTCCTGGGGATCAGCAGCCTTGCCACTGCTCCTCTCCTCCTTCTGCTCAGTCATCTCTCCTGCCTTCCCATTTAACCCCCTTGGGAGCAGCGAGCCGAGGGAGGCACCGCAGGGAAGGCTTCAGGTGCAAAGCCAACCCGGACACTTTCTGATAAGCCACGGGCCGATAGCCTTGAAGAAAAACCACAAGCATGCCCTGGCCCCGCTGAGCCAGCACAGCCTCCGTCCTCCTCTTGCAACCACACACAAACAACAACAAAAATCAAATAAAAAATTAAATCTTTGTTCTGGCCCCACGCATGACATCAGCCTGTGCAAGCCCGGGATGAGCACGCCAGCTGAATAGCGATCGTTTGACATAATGCCTCTACTTGGCAGTCATCTAAGGGAACAAGCCCACCCCAGCAGCGGCACTGGGGAGAAGGGTTTTTTTTCCGTCCCCAGGCGCAAGGTCATCGTGGGATGGCGGGGACTGGCGCTGATGGTTTAATGAGGATGCAAGGTCAAGAGGCGGAAACCCACTTACCGAAACTTTACGAACACATTCAGAGTCCAAGCCGTTATTTTTAAAGGCTCTAGTTTTATTTTAAACATCGTGGCTATCCGCAGGCGCCGGCAGGTGCCACGTGCCCGTCCAGGAGGCACTGGCGGGTGGCAGTGGGACGGCAGAGAGGAAGGTGCTGGCTGGTGCTGGGGATGCTGCCGCCGCCAAGGGATGCTCCGGTGGGCAGCCTCCCCGCCCGGCTCCTCCTGCACACCGAAACGGCAGCTCCTTGCCAGCCCGGTGGCCACGGTCAGCTCTGACCACTGCTCCAGGACGGCTCTGAAAGGGCTTTGGCGGCAGGCGAGCGGCTGTCAATGCCGGGGAGCTGCCAGGAGCTGCCGTTCTTTGTTCGCTTCCCAGCCGCGCACGGGGACCCTTCAACGGAGTTGCTTGCTGAGCTGTAATTTTCCTTTTAATTGGCTTCTCTGACGCTTTCTCACTAAGCCGCCGGATTAAGACACTTCTGCCGTCAGCTCCGGCACCCTCCTTCCCTGCTGCCGCAAGCTGCCCGGCCGCCCCGTTAACATCACGTCCCCCACGCAGCCCCCGCCGAGGAACGGGGAGCGCAGCCAGGAGCTCCCCGGCCTCCCAAGAAACGACTTTGCTGACGCCCAGGGCTGTGCACCCGCCAGGCGAATCGGGAAGGCAGGAAAGTAGGGCGGCAGCGATGTGGAAAAAAGTCACGTTAACCGATTTGCACCTCCCCGGCTTTCCCCTTCGGATGCACGGGGGTCCCTGTGTCCCCCTCCCTGTGTGCTGGCACGGGTCCCCCAGCAGAAGGGCTCTGACCGATGTGCTCCCACCCTGCGGCCAGAGCTCCCCCACCACCGGGACGATGCCTCCTCCAAGCCCGGCGCCACAAAACCTACTTCTGAGAAGTCACCTTCAGGCACACCAATGAAATCCAACACTGCTGTATCCCCCCCATCCGTCACCCTAACTCGCGGGCCACTGAGAGCATCCTCTCTGGATGCCCCACACCGAAATTGGGCAGCCTCACCCGGACATCACCGGGCGGCGCTGGCATCCCACCCTCAGCGAGCAGAATGCCGGGCAGGCAACAGCCCCCAGCCCACTGCGTCCCCAGGGGCTGAGGGTCCGGTGGCTCTCCCGGGCACGCTGCGGGTATCCAGGGTGGGTGCCGGGGTGGGTGCGTACCTCTCGGCGCGGCTCCAGAAGAGCAGGATGGCCGGCATGGCAGCACGTCCCAGGTTCGGTCAGTGATCCGGAGGGGATCTGGGTGCGCCGGGGCAGACAGCCACCCGTGCCCGTGCTGGCTGGCAGCCGCAGGCAACCAGGCAGCAATGTCATGACTACCCGCAATGAATCATCCCCTCCCCGGGCCCCCACACGCACCGCCCGCCTCCCCCTCCCCACCGACAGCCCCACTGGGGTGCCGGCACCTGCGTGGGGAGGGGGTTCTGCCCGCCCCCAAGGGCTGCTGTCTCCAGCGTGGGGATGGGCTGAGACCCCCTCAATGTCTCCCCATCACAGGGTCCCCCATTTCCATGCCCACGGGGTGCTGCCTCCGGCGTGGGGACAGGGTCAAGCCCCACACGCCCTCCCCAGAGGCAGTGTCCCCATTTCCTGCCCTGCGGGGTGCTAGCTGCCGAATCAAGCCTCTCTTGCTGCCTCCCCAAGTGGGGTCCCCCCTTTCCAGCCACCCAGAGGTGCTCACACGGGGCAGGGGGGATGCAGTTAAAGCCCCTCACTGCATCCCTGCGGCTCAGCCCTGTGTGGGGATGGGGTTAAGCACCCCCACCGGCGGTGCCCCATTTCGGGACTCCTTGAGGGAGCTGCCACCTGCACGGGGAGGGGTCCCCCCCTTGCTGTGCCCTAGGGGGGTGCTGGCCCCTGCCCCACTGCGACCCACTGTCTGCCCCAAAGGGAAAGCGGGTTAACCCTTTCCTACCTGCAGACACCTCTCCTGGGGGACACTGTCACCTCAATTGGGGACAGGGGTTAACCCCTTCCTTGCGGGTCCCTCTGACCCCATTACTGACAGCTGGGTGGGGGTTACTCACTTCCTCACCAGACAGTTCAGACCCACTGGGACACACTCGTACCCCCAATGTGTGTGTGGGGTGGGTGGGTGTTAACCCCTTCCCAGCCACACCACACAGCTCCAACAGGGCACAGTATTCCCTCCAAAATGTGGGAGGTGAGGTTAACCCTCACCTCACCACCCTCTCCAGCCCCACAGGGCTGTCTGACAGCCCCACAGAGAGGGGAGTTAACCCCTTCCTCCCAGCCCCACTTAGATGCACTGCTACTGTTATGGGGCAGGGGGATCAACCCCTGCCTCCCACCCCCTTCAGACCCACGGGGACATGCTGCCACGAAACAAGACACAGCAGTAAACCCTGACCACAGCCCCACCATGAAACTGTCACCCCATGGAGGCAGAGGGGCCAACCCCTCCCTCCCCTGCCTTCAGCCCCATGGGGACGCCCTGCCACCCCACGGGGCAGAGGGACTGAACCCCCCAGTCCCACGGTGACCCTCAATCACCCCACAAGGCAGGGGTACTGACCCTCCCAGCCCCACAGTGACAACTTGTCACCCCAGGGGGCACACTGAGGAACCCCCAGCCCCACAGGGACACGCTGTCACCCCAGGGGGCACAGGGACTGGCCCCCCAGCCCCACAGGGACACGCTGTCACCCCAAGGGGCAGAGGGACTGATCTCCCAGCCCCACGGTGACCGCCTGTCACCCCATAAAGGAGGAGGACTGGCCCCCCGGCCCCCCAGGGACACGCTGTCACCGCAGGGGGCGGAAGGGCCGCGGCCCCGGGCCCGCCGCCAGGCCGGGGCGGTGGCCGCGGGGTCTGTGGGGCGGCGCAGTGGGGCAGGGCCGCCGCCGCCGCCCCCAGCACTCACCGCTCGCGCTGTCCCGGGGCGCGCCGCGCGCTCGCTGCGCGGCGCCGCCCCCGCCCCCCCCGGCCTGCGCGTCAGGGGAGTCCCGCCCGCGCGCGCCCCGCCCCGTTGGGCCGGTAGGCTGCCCATCGCCGCTCCGCGCCGCGCTCATTGGCTCCCTCGCGCGGGAGCTCGCCACCTCCCATTGGCCAATTCAAGCCAGCACCGCCCTCTCGGGGAGCTCTCATTGGCCAGGCGCTGGTTTGTAGCGGCGGGATCCCCGCGGGAATCTTCTGGAAGACCGTGACGTCACTGTGGTGGCCGGTGTCAAACCCTTCCGCCCCCGCGCGCGGGGCCGGGGTCGGGCGGGATGGAGGGGGACTCGGCGGGGTCGGGAGGCGCCTCCTGGGGGGGCTTCAGGCCCGCTCCAGGGCGGAAAGAGGGAGGAGAAGGTGTTGGGAGCGCTGGGAGGCAGGGGGGTGAAGCTCTGCAAGGGCCGGGCGGCCCTGGAGCTGCGCCCTGCGCTGTCCCCCGCCCTGGGGCAGGGAGCGCTCCGGTGGCCGGGCGGCGCTGGGGCTACCGGACAGCGCGGCCCCCCCACAGCCCTGCCCGGGCCGTGGCGGCACCCGCTTCTGGTGGGGAGGGAGCAGGAGCCCTTGGGGTCGATGGGCGAGGTGGTCTGAGGGCGTCTGTGCCCGTACCCAGGTCAGACACCTGATGCCCACGGGCCTTCTGTAGCAGCGGCTGCCCTGTCCGGTGGCCGGCTGAGGTGCTGGCGCGGGTGTGCTTTTTCTTCAGGAAAACTCTTGCATCCGGGTCCTGTGTGAGGCTCAGGGGCTGTGTTTAACACGGATGCTGATCTGCTCGCATCGGTGCATCCCAGCTCTGTAGCAGCAGTGTTCACAGCCATGGACAGTTAGCAGGGAAGCCACGCAGCTGAGCTGGGCCTGGTCTCAGTGCAGTCCCTCTGCAAAGCCCTGTCACGTGTCCTCTTCTGAGGGGGAGTGTGGGCTTTCGGCTGTGCAAGTTTCCCCCTTGATCCTTCCAGCATCTTGGCTGGGGTTAGACCTGGACCAATGCAGATCCAGGTCAGAGGATCTATCGGGACACGGTGCCCTGGATTTTGTCCTAGGAAGCCTGCCCATCTCGAGGAAAACAAGCCTGCCTCTTGGCCCTATGAAGTTACCATGTTGGTGCAGGGTGACAGTCCCTCTTGGGAGAGCATCCTGCCTGTAGACCTGTCCTGAGACTGAGTAAGAAGCTGCTGGTCCTGCAGGTGCTGCAGGTCATGGGTGAAGCTGAGCTGTGATGTGAACAGTTGTAGCTGTTACTGTCACGTTTCTCATTAATAGAGGGTGCGTTTGCAACCTCTGTACGCTTCCCCTTACTGAGGACATGTTTGAATGGGGCATTTTGGAGTAATTTCTGGGTTCTTGTTCACAGTGTCAGTCTCCCTGTCCTTTTCGTGGGATGGCTATCTGACTCTGGGACAGGGTGCAAGCCACCACCCCGGGCCTCTTTTTCCCCCCCATGAAGTGTATGTGGAGCCCCTCTGAGCAGGGAGTCGATGTTTTTGTTGTACTCCCTGCGCAGTGTCTGAGTCATTGTGATATGAAACCAGCACTTGCTGTTCCCCCTCTATTTTGCTCTCTGTGTGTTTGGCTGGCCGTGCACCCCAGGCGGGGGGGCTCACACCACTTGTCACGTGCCATGCCAATGCTCTGGCCTTGCAAATGCTTTTTGTTGTCTTTCATCAGCCTTTCATCGCTGGGGACATTGGAGGCCCGGGGGAGAGGGGGGTGTGCATTGAGCTGGCGCTGGCGGTCCCTGTGCTCACAAACTATCTGCTTGGTGAGCAGCCTGCCTGGGAACAAAGGAGGGCTTTGGTCCACGGGCTGGATGCAGCCCCTGTGCTGCTGAAAGCTGGGCCAGAATGGGGTCAGGGCAGACCACAGCTGCCCTCCTGGGGTGCAGCAGGTGTCTAAACCAAAAGTGCTCCTCCTTCACAGCCCCTCTGCTTGCCGGCACATCCGCACCCTTTTAAAGACACGCCGGGAAAGTGCAGGGAGGGTTGGCAGGAATAATTAAAGGTACAAAGCCGTTTCCATAGAAGGAACAATTACGTAAACTGGCTCCCTTCCGTCTGGGGGAAGAGATGACTGAAGGAGGCATGATGGGGAATAATAAAATCCTGTACAGTGGGGGGAAGGTGAGCAGGGAAGGGTTGTTCATGCTCCCTTCCAGTAACGGGGCATTGGTGCGGGAAGAGGCAGTGGCACCTCAGGTCAGGAGCACGTTTTGTGAGTCAGTTTGGGATTAACCTGCAGAAATGGTGGGCTTGGGTGGGAGGGATGGAGAAGAGCTGTGAGAAACTTGTCTGGGGTCAAAAGGCAATTAAATAAATTTCTAGAAAGAGAAATCCACTGAGGGCTGGTGAGTTCAGTGACATAGGAAATCCCCTGTCTGCAGGAGTGAGGAACAGGGTGTGCTCCCCGGGGGCTGCAGTTCTTCCTGAGACTTTGGCTGCGAGTCTCTGTCTGTGGATCTGGATCTCCCCATGGCTGAGCAGACCGAGCAGGAGTGAGGGTGAGATCCCGTGGGCAGGAGAGCACCAGCTCCTTGGTGCTGTGCTGCCAGCAGGCTGCTCAGACTCCCTGGCTCTGCGTGGCATGGGGAGCTCTCTCTGATGAGTGTGGCTGGGTGAGCTGAAGACATGCATTTGAGGACACTGGGCTTGGCAGCAGCAGGGCTTGTACTCTGTTCTCCACGGCGAGAACAGCGCCTGTGCATTTGGTGCTGTCTTTCCTTCCTGCCTGTTCCCATCCTTGGAGGTGCCGCCTGCCTTTTCCAGCACCCTGAGCTGCAGGATGAGGAAAGGGCTGCAAGAAGAAATCAGTGCCCAGGTTTTTTTTTGTTGGATTAATGCCCCGTTCCCTGACTGCTGCTGTCCTGGCTGTGGTCTGAGGTTGATGCTGGTGGGTCACCTTCCAGGTCAGACATGGATCTTCGTCCCTGCTGAGACTGCTGTCCCTGCAGGCGAGCCCTGTCCTGAGGACATGGGGACCTTCTTCCTCGGGGCTTGTCCAGCCCCTGGCATGTTCCCTGAGGAAACCACCAAACCAGAGTGGCTCTCACCCTGACTTTGTCACTAGCCCTTGTAAACATGGGATAATCCATATGGGAATGGTTCTCAGATGGTCTTGTGCTCCAAACAGGGTGGGTCACAACGTCAGAGCGGGCTGCTCAGGCTTTATCCAGGCTGGCCTTGGCAGTCCCCGAGGGTGGCAGCAGCACTGGGAGAGCTTATTCCAGCAGCATCTCCCACATGCCCATGGTGCTGCATCTCACCAGAGCCTGCCTGGCCTCCAAGGGCACGCAGGAAGAAGGGGGTGGACGCCACTATTAACCACAATTATGGTGTTCGGTTTGTCCTCCCCAGTTAGGGCTGAGGATGCCGGCCGCTGCTTCCCGCCTGCCCGCGCACTGCCAGCAGCAGCTGAGCCGGCCGCTCCGCTCAGTGCTCCGCACCTGCGGGGGTGGCATAATGAGCCGTGTCCTTGTCTCAACCTGCCGCTTCCTCTCCCGGCAGCGTCTGTGCTGCCAGCTGGGTTATTTTTTCCTTTTTTTTTTCTCCCCCCCCCCCCCCCCCCCTCCCCCCCCCCCCCTCTCCACCTCTCG
>WKFP01014926.1:934263-965321 GCA_011057875.1 Pterocles orientalis | reverse complement strand
CTTTTTTTTTTCCCCCCCCCCCCCCCCCCCTTCCTTTCCTGCCTCTATTCTCAAGTGGTTCGGAGCTGGTGCTGGCACAGAGCCCTCGCCAGAGACGTCCTCTTCGGCTGACCTTTGCTAACTCCCTCAGATGAGCGCTCTGGGGCTCTCCCGCCGCCCACATCAGGCGTGCGGTGGGGATGCGAGCGGCTCTGCGTGCCAGTGGGCAGCGGTGCGTGGGACTCAGTCCTCTCCAGTCCCCTGCTGTCCCCACCTGTGCTCAGGCTCTGCTGAAGTGGCCGAAACCTGGAGGCAAGAGCAAGTGGGAGGAAAGGGCGGTGTGGAGGATGCTGCAGTGCTTTTTGGGGGCACAGCCTGGAGAAAAGGAAGGGTCCACCAGGCAGATCCTGCCTTTGGACACGTTGGTTTGACCTGACCTACTCCGCTAGTACCTACTGTGAAACACGGACAGGTCTAAACTGGGCACAGAGCGCGTGGGCTGCCTTTGCCGTCTCTGCAAACCCCCTGCTGAGCAGGGAAAGAGGAGAGCTGGTGTCCTTATCCCAGCTTATGGGCGCTGGAGTGCAGTGAGTTGTCCTGGATTGCTGTGGGAATTGGCAGCAGGCATGGGACTGAAATCCTGAGCGTATGGACCCTGATTGAGATACTCCTCGGTGAGATAGGGCGATGGTAGCTGAGAGTCAGCAGCATCTTTGTGGCCCTGGCATCCTCCTTGCTACCCACCTGCAACCTCATGTGTCCAGCTGGAAGGGAGGCCAGCCACACTGGGGAGCCCAAATAGCCTCAGTCACCCCTGGGGACCCACCTCCAAGTGGAAGTGTACTGAAATTGGGCTGGGATCCATTTCAGCTTCCAGCCTTTGCTCTGCTTTCCTCAGCAAAGGCATCCCGTGGTACTTGATGGTTTTTCCTAGGGATGGCTCTCTCCAAGTTACATTTTAACCAAGTTATTTCTAGTCTGCATTTGGGTGCCAAGCACACTGAGCTCTTTTAGTTGGTCCAGCCACACCATCATTTGGGGAATTTTGGCCTTGAAACACATCCAAAGACTTTGCTTTCGAGGGCAGGGGCATCCCTGGGTGTTCCCAGCAGGGATGCTGGCCCTGCAGGTTACAGCTGGAGGTGGGTAGGGTCTGGGCTGGAGACAAACCCTGCTGCATCTATTAGGAATGTGTCCCTCTGATGCTCTGCCTGGCATCTAGGCCTTAATTTGCTAAATGAACTGGTGGTGGCAAGATGCGATGGGCTCATCAGGACACAAAGTGGAACCCAGCTGACTGCTGTAGGAAGCCTAATACTGCCATGGTGCTACCAAATCTGTGTTCTCTTAAAAAAAAAAAATGACATGGGAGTGTTTTGGCAAGGACCATTTTCTGAAAGTACAGGCAGGCTTGCCTTTGTTCTGGTCCTGCCTCTTCTCCATTGCCTCGAAAATCCCCTTTTTGTGACTGCCCTGGCCCAGTGGCAGGTGTTGCAAGTGATGTTATGCTGGGGACAGAAGACTGTGCCAGTGTCGCAGTGGTGCTGGGTTGCTTTCTTCCCTATCCATAGCCCATAACTACTAACCCCTCTGTTTTTGCTGCTTCCTGAGCATCCGATCTCCTCTGGGTGTGTGGGTAAAGCCATAAAGATCCCCTGTACAGAAGGAGAAGGGAAGGGAGGAAGATTTCCAAGCACCCCCTCTGGAGTGCAGCAGGATGCTGGGGTGCCCCTTCCTCATCTTTGGAAGCTGGGGAAATGTTCGGAGCCTGTCCGGGATAGCATACAAAGAGGAGCCAGCAGCTGGTAGAGCTGTGACTTGCTGACCTGCCTTTCTGAAGGGCAGGGGAGCTCCTCTGCAGCCTGCGAAGCTGGGTTTGAGCAGAAAATGGAGATACATGGGGCTGCGCAGCCCTGGGCATCTCAGCTCAATCTCGTGGGCCTTACTGCTTGCCAGCCCTTGGCCCTTCTTTATGGTACTGTGTTAGTGCTGTGGTGGCTATGTGGGTCTCCATGTCATGGCTGGCTGCTGCCAGCTTGTAGCCCAGAGCTTGTAGCTCCAGCTCTGGCTGGAGCCTGAGACAACAGCCAGTGTTGAGGCCCAACTGGGAGGGTATGTGGTAGCGAGTGAGCTGGAGATGCTGGTGGGGACCAGCTGAGCATCTGGTCCCTCGGCTGGAGGCTGTTCTGTGCCCATTTCTTGGTCGGAGACAGTGTGGGGGCAGGGGGTGGCAGTGTATGAACTGGTCAGTGATGAAGTGCGTGTTATGAGTCACTATCTGCAAGTCAAACGTCTTTCTCATGTGTCTCTGGACCAGAGGGCAACCCTTGGAGATTTCTGTTTAATCTGGTCTCCCTGGGTGCCCATCAGCGTGGTATCTGGGCAGATTTGTCCTCTCCCACCTGGCAGAGATGTCTGTGGTGGCTGCTCTGTGCATGGGTTTTTGTTGGATGTGTTGCTCCTTGGGGAAAGGCGGTTGTTCTTGCCCAGGCAGCCTTGAAGGCGTCCGCTGACCTGCTGTCCTGCTCCCCCCATGCTTGCTCAGGATGAAAAGGGGCTCCTGCTCATCACTTGCCACATCCCCCTCTGTAACACTGACCCAAGAGGACACCCTGAGAGCACAAAGCTCTGAGCTGTCCTCTCAAACCAGTCCAAAAGACAGGGCAGGGGGGTTAGCTGTTCCCCAGCAGCCCTGCGAGCCAGGGCTCTGTAGGGACTTGATGCTCATCAGGGTTGGGATGTGCTGGAAATGCCAAGGCATCTGGAAGCCTTGCACAGGTGGCTAGCTGTGGGGGTACATCTGGAGCATTGAAGCTCTAATTCCCAAAGCCATGTCCCATTGCCCACAGTGAGGACTGGAAAGAGGTTTCATCCTGACACTTGGTGACCAGAGCTGCTGCAAGGCACCAAGATAAAGCTGGTTGCGGTTGTTTCCAGCTGGACCATCACAAGGCAAATCCATCTGAACCTGGTAGGGGATGGCAGTGGATTAAGGTGAAAGCAAGACTTGGCAAACACCAGCTTCCAATTTGCTGGAAGAGAGTGAGCAAAGAGGGAAAAGTTACAGTGCTGCTTAATTAGGGAGCAAACGAGGAGAGCAGCAGCGTCACCGTGTGAGAAGGAGCTGGAAGAATTAATGCCTAAGAAAATGTAGTCCCAAACTAGTTCCCTGCTTTGCTTCAACCTTCAGTAGGGACAGCGACACTGAGCGTACAGCCCGAAGGAGGGTGCAGAGTGGGAGGGAGGTAGGGAGGAGAAATTGCTGCTGCTGCTGGAGGGGAACAAAACCACAGAGTTCAGTGTGCTGGGCCTGGGAGAGCGGCTGAGCTGCACCACAGGCCCTGGGGGAGCTGCCACGTGCTGTGATGGCAGCAGGGCTCTGTCTTTACAAAGCATCACACAGGCTGGAGCTGTACTGAATGATCTGTGTTTGTGAAGGAGGAAGAACAATCTGGGCAGATATAGGCTCCTGTGTCTGGTCTCAAATTCTAAGTAAGGTTGAAGAAAAGAATATTCAAAGTCGAATGGGAAGAGTGGCCAGCGAGGGGGCAGATGGGACAGGGTGCAGTCTCTGGGCTGCGGACATTGGTGCTTTTGCTTCTTTGAGGCACATGGTCTGGTGCCCCCACTGTTGGTCATGCTGATGGGAGCAGTGGTCCTCGCTGTGGGAAATCCTCCCTGTCCAATGCAGGTGTCAGTGTGTGTCTGCAGCAGCGATTAGAGGGGGGAACTGAGCTGGGTGCCCGTCCTGCAGACCCTGGGGTACTAGCAGGTACACCCGTGTTTCCCTCCTGTACGAGGGGAGGGAGAATAGACAGGGGAGATGTGGTGGCAGCTTTCCATCCTGGATGCCAGGCCCCGTGACCTGTGTGATGGGTCAGGAAAGGGCCCTGGCCAGGGCATGAATCCGTGCTCATGGGTGCTGCACACGCTGTGCCGGCTGCTGCCACTGCACCGCGGCTCTGTGCTGCTGGGAGGCTGCCGGGTGAGGGGGCGGTGGGTGGAGATGGGATGTTTTCTTGGGCACCTCACAGGGCTTAAAAAAAAGGAGTTATTCTAGGAAAAGAAATGAGCTGAATCCGCTTCATCTCCCTGCTCGGTGCGGTGGCTTGTCCCACACTCGTCTGGAGTTATGCAAGGACGCGCCAGCAGAGTGGGGTGATGCCAGGGCGCAGGCAGGCTTCAGGCATTGCTCTGCCCCACTGCTGCCTGGCCTTGCCTGCGTGTGCCCTGTGTGCCGAACCCCCAGATGGGGTCTGCAGAGTCCTGTGTTGTAGAGAGTGCCAGGCGTGTGCACATACGTGTGGGCACATGCTGCATCTGTCCGGGGTTGCACGCAGGCTTGTGCTGCACGTCTGTGTGTTCTGGGAGGGTGTTTGCTAGGTGACAACCCCAGACCAGACCTTCCAGCATAGAAATGGAGACACTTCTCCATGCATTATCCCATGTGGATGTGTCACTGGGCATTCACACAGTGTCCCCCATGCATGTGCCGTGCCCTGCACAGCCCCCTTGCCAGGTCCTCCTCAAGCTTTTGGGGATGGAGTGACCTGTCTGGCCATGGTGAGGGGTTTTTGCTACAGCAGCATTCCTTGTAGAAGGGTCTTCTCCGAGCTGCGGGAGCAAACAGATCCAGGAGTGCTTATGTGCGAGCTCAAATGGTCATCTTCTGCATGAGAGTCTCTGGATTTTGGACTAAAAAATAGCAGGGAACTACATGCAAAATTTGCTCCAGCCAGGGTTCCCCACCTGCAGAGCTGGGGTTTGCGTGGAGGGACACACACGGGTGCAGACTGTGCTTGCATTTACGAGCGGGTGCTGAAGAAGGTGGCTGGGGGGGACATTCCTGAAGGGCGTAGGGGTAGGCGCACGTGTCCACCACACATGCCTCCCTGCGTGTATGTTTGCATGTATGGGCAGAGCTTCCGGAGAGGGTGAATGAATGAGGCAATTCACTATTTCAGCACTGTCTCTGGTGAGGCTTTTCCTTTAGAGGCAGGCATGCGCCGGCATGTAGGCTCCTGCCTGCGTATGCGCGTGGGCTCCTGCCTGCGTGTGCAGGTGGGTGTCGAGGGGGCTTCAGGAGATGTTTGCCACGTCAGGGAATTCACTTCGGGGGCTGGTGCGCGCCCCCGCCACGCTTGCTGCCTTGTCTGCTTGGCGCAGCGTTGTGTAACTTCCGATGCCCCCACCGGATCTCCTTCCCTGGCAGAGGGGGATGCTTTAGCTCCCTGATGCAGGGGAGACATCCTCCCGGCTAAACGGGCGGAGGAGGGCAGCCCTCATGTCCCCCGCACACGGGGATGCCAGCGCCTTTCCTCCCCACCACAGGGAGAGCTGGCCCTAAGTGGCAGGGCTGCTCTGTCAGAGGGAGGGACTGCCTGCAAGGAAAAAAACAACAACAACAAAAAAAAACCAACAGAGGGACTGTTTTTCTTGTGTCTCCCAGATTTATGCCCCTCAAACAAGATACTTGCTCTGGGACAGGTGAAGGGGGGGTATGGGTCTCCCTCCACAGGGGACCTGCAAGTAACATCTGTGTGCTGGTGCAGCTCCCTCGGTGCTGTGACCCGTGAGACCTGGGCTGAGACCCAGCAACTCATCTCATGCAATGCTGGCTGATGGGGAGAGAAGGAGTTGAGGCTGGGGAGGGCCCATCGTGCCAGCACTCCTTTGGAGGTACCTGGGGGAGATGGGGCAGCTTTGCTGCTCTGGGAAGCAGAGGGACAGCTGAAGCAAGGGGGGATGCACCTGACCTTGTTGTCTCTCCCTGCTATCTGTGTTACTGTGCTGGTAACACCGTTGCTATGCCGGTAACGCTGTTGCCATGCCAGTACTACTGTTGCTATGCCGGTACCTCTGTTGCCAGGCTACACCGAGGGTGTTGGAAGAGGATGCTGGGTTGCCTTGAGGATATGGAGATGGGAAATGAAGCCGGAGTGATGCCGTGGTCCCTGAATCCCACCTCACTGCCAGCTGGGGAACCTGCTGAGCAGGGGCTGGCTTGGAAGGGACCGGGCAGTGACAGAGGCATTCCCCAGGGCTGGGTTTTGGTGGGTCACTGGCCTTGTAGAGCTCCCCCAGTGTTGCTCCGTGCTGAGGGTGCTGGAGGGATGACCTGACAGCAGCCTGGTATGTCCCTGGTGGTCTTTCAGCAACTGAATTTATAAAGTCATAAAATAAAGAAGCCAGGACTATTTGACAAGCCCTGTTGAACACATGGGCATGAAATCACGTTGGGTTATGGCCCCTTCCTTAATTTCCTTTCCTGCACTACCCTGGACCATGGCCTTGCTCTTGTAGCCTGTAGATGTTTGATTGATGGGGTAATACCCAGCCTCATGCCCACTCCCTGACCATAACACATTTTGATTCTGCACCATTAAAGTGAGCCAGAGAGCCTTGAGGCACTCCTGGCTGCAAGTTTTGGGGGCTTTCTGGGTTAGAAGTGATGGTCCCCTTGCAAATATTCTCTTGGATTGGAAGGTGCAGAGAGCATGCAGCTTCCTCAGCTATGCTCTTCATGCATGGAGCAGGCTGCAGGCTCTCCCAACGTCACATGCTGTCTGGGTTGGGATGTTTATGCCCTAGTTACACTGCAAAAATCTTTACAGTGCTGGGAGAAGGGTTGCAATCTGCAGGTTAATGAGGCAGGGTGTCCAGGTATCAGCAGGAGTCATGGCTCCATGTGATTGACTTGCTCTATTCCACCATGCCATCAGCCCCCTAAAGTACGGGGTGACCCACTTAGATTTGGTACCTGTCGGCTGTGGGATTGGCTTATGTGGTGTGGTTCATTTTTTCCCAGGAGAAGGGCTTGGCCTCACATGATGCTGAGTCCCTGGGTCTCAGCATCCCCTCCTCCTGCCTTTAATTTTTGTTGTGCACTAGGTGCTTACATGAGAGTGCTGTTGTGCCGGGCCAGGGCTCAGGAGACATGCCACGCAGCAGGGTCATTTTTCCACCTTTCTCTCTCTGCCATTAAAAATTCACCTTGTGGGCACTGAGGTGCATTTTTGCAAGGTGTTATGGTTTTGTGTGGGAGGTTTTGTCTGGTAGCGGGGGGGGCGTAATGGCTCCTTAAGCAAGAAACTGCTTGAAGTAAGTGTCCTGCTCAGGATGCACGTTCCCCAGGCCAGGGCTGAGCCAATCGGTGCCTCTGTGAATAACATGTTTAAGAGGGGGCACAGAAAAATGGGTGGGCACGGCCCAGGGCAGGGCACAGCTCGGGTGGGCTGGTCCGGCCATCCAGCCGCCTGCCTGGCTTCTGTGAACCGACCTGCTGTAGCCCAAGCCTCCACCATGGCTCGCCTGGAAGCCTTTTTTCCCGGGAGCCAATTAAGACCTTCGATGGCGGAGAAAGAGAAGAAAGATCCTGAAAGAGACAGCCACGCAGGTACTGAGTCAGAACCATGGAAGGGAACACTCTCAGTATTTCCCCTGCCACGTGGTGAAGAGCCGTGCAGGACCCCATGCAGGAACTACTGTAGCCCTGTTTGGAATTGAGAAGCAGCTGTGGAGGACCCCACGCTGGAACTAGAAGCCCCACGCCAGAGTCGTCAGTCGTCAGGGGACTGTAGCGCTGTTTGGAAAAGGACTCATGTTGGAGAAGTTCTAGAGAAGGACTCTCAACGTGAGGAAAGGACTCCACGTGGCAGCCTGGTGAGACGGTGAGGAGGAAGGAGCGGAGGACTGACTGTACCCCCCAACTCCCTGCCCCACTGTGCTGCCGTGGCAGGGAGAAGGTACAGAACAAAGGCTTTGGGCTTTGGGAAGAAGGGAGGGGTGGGGGAGAAGTGCCTTTTTGTAAGATGTGGTTTCTCTCTTTCAGTATCTTGCTTCTTGTTGTAAATAGTTAATAAATCCAGTTGCTTTCCTGTTCTTCCCAAGTTCTGTCGGTTTCTTGCCTGTGACCCTGAGTGGTGAGTGAGACCCTCCCTGTCCCTGCCTCAGCCCACCAGGTGTTTAAAAAAACCTGTCCCCATGGTTTTATAAACCACGACACAAGGCCAGCACCCATCTGTCCACCAGCAGTGGGACTGGCACAGCATGGTGCAGCCTGTCCACAGGCACAGGGTTGTCCCCAGTGTGGAAATGGTGTGGCCCTGTGACCAGCAGAAATAGCTCCAGCACATAGCCCGCTGTCCATGCTGTCCTGTCGTGGGAGGGCAGGGACAGGGCTGTGCATACCTGGGGGCCTGCCCTGTGCAGGCAGCTGCTGGGTGTTTCCCCATGCACGGGAGATGCTGGCTGCCCTGCAGTGCTAATGGCCTGGCCGTGGGGTTGGGGCCAGGGTGGGACATCCCCTTGGCTGAAAGTATTTTCTTCCCGAAAGTGAGCTGGCAGGTCTGGGTGCTGGTACCATCCTGGGGAGAAACAGCACAAGAACTGGCTGGTACCTGGTGTCCCTCAGGCAGCGAGGGGGAGTGCTGCCAGAGCATCCCACCCAGCCTCCACCTTCCCTCCACCCATCTCCTTCCAGCCTCCCTCCCTCCGCCCCCACGCTCCAGCCTGAATAATTCCTCCTCTGCCTGGTGGTATGCAGACTGCTCTCCTGTCCTTCCCTTAGTCATCGCTCAGCCGAGCGAGACAGATATAGTTGTGTGCAGCTCCTCGTGGATCAGTCACTCCAGCCCCCAGATCATTTTGCTGCTGGGTCTCAGGGTGCCCCTTGCCAAACACGAAGTGCTTCCCCTTTTACTACCCCAATAGTGGCTGCCAGAAGCCCTAGACCCCCACCTGGGGAGCCAGTGACCCTGTCAATGCTGCGTGGGTTGGCAGGTGACCCAGAGGGGGCTCTGTGTCCTGTCCAGCTGTGGGCTGGGTCCCTCTGCCTGTGCCAAGCCTGGCACTGGCTTTCTGGAGTGGCTTGGATCCAGATCACTGCTTTCCAGGTACCCTGGCTGCTTTCCTCATTCCCTGTCCAGCCAGGATACGCCTTGGCACCCTGGGGCTCCTGAGTTTGTGCTGGACTGATGCCTTGTTACCTGTGTCCTTTCCTTGTCATGTGCTTTGACACGGGGATGTGGAGGGGCAGGTGGGGACTCTGTGTGCTGGCTTTCAGGTCCAGGGGCACATCCCTGACACAGAGATGTGGGGCTGTGCAGCACAGGCGTACCGTGGGAAGGGATGCTGGGGCAGGTGGGGACACGCGTGATGTCAGCATCTGCTCCAGCGCCAGCCACAGGGCTTAGATCTGCACAGCCGAAACAGGAAGGCAGGTCCTGCCCTTTGCTGTACCCCAAGCCATTTCTCTCCCTGCCTTGTTTGGCAGCCGATGACCCCCAATGGCCCCCACCACACCACCCTTGGTGCTCGATAGGGGCTGCTTGGGGGCCAGCGGGGTGCAGGCTGGTGTGGGGAGGGGAACAGCTGGACATGGGAGCCTAGGGCTGGGGCCACTGTCCACTGTGCCGTCTCCTGGTCCCACTGCAAGGCCAGGGCCATAGGCACAGGGAGGCATAGAGGGAGGCCCCCAGAACTCTTAATGCATTACTCCCACATGGCCTTGCACCGAGGCAGGAGAGGTCATGGACACCCTGCCCAGGTGCTGCGTGGGTTGCCAGGATGAGTCACAGCAAAGCTGCTGCAGGAGCAAGATGCTCACAGTGCCCGGCACCACGCTGTGCCCCCCCTCCTCATCCCAGGGCCGCCTCTGCACCCCTCGCAGCACACAGGCACCCTGTGTCCTCACACGCAGCCGTGCTGCAGGGAGGAAAGCAGGAGTGAGCATGCTGGGAACAGGAGGCAGCGTCTGGCAGTCCCGCACTGTGTCAGGGCCACCAAGCTGGCAGTGTGGGCCAGTCGGCGGCACGGCGTGCTGCCAGGAAGCTTTGCACAGCCTCCTGCATGGGCTCCCATGGGTGGCCCAGGCTGTGTGCATCCTCCCGGGAGAGGGGCTCACCACCTCCATGCTGGAGTGCCCGTGGGGCTGTGTCCCGTCCTGCTGCTCATAGGGGAGCTAGTGTGCTAGGGGAAATGCTGGGAAGGGGACCCAATTTTCCTGCTCAGGTCCCGTACACCTCCCCCGGACTGCTCTGTGGACCCAAGCAGCATGTGGCTGGTCCCAGCAGGTGCTGCTTGGCGTAGCTGTCCCTATCCCTGTCACCATGCCTGGTCCCTGGTTGCCTTTCCATTGCCTGAGCTTCCTCCCCATCCCTGTGGCAGTGCTGGGTGCGGACAGACCCTGCGGCTGTTCGGGAGTGCAGTGGCTCTGTGCAGAGGAGGGGGTGGCCTGGGCTCCCACCAGGAGACACAGAGAGGAGAGGCCTCTGGGTCCCCATGCATCTTGTGGGGAAGGGATGCCAGACCCAAGGGAGCCCTGGGCTGGTCCCTCTTCTCCAAGCCCTGGGGTCTCCCAGGTCCTGAGTGCCTCAGAGGATGGAGCCCACTGCAGACAGCAGGAGCCTGGAGCTGCCTGGGTTGGGTCCCAGCTCCTCATGCAGGGTGTTTGGCCCAGCACTTGCCTGCCACGGCCACCGAACCATGGAGGAGGGTTCTGTGGGGCAGAGATGGGAGTCAGAGCTGGGTTTGGGTCACAAACCACCCTACAAAATGATTTTTGGGGACTGAAATGAGTCCCTGCATCCCTCTTCCCTGCGTGCTCTGATGGCTGTGGGACCAGCAGCTGGGCACGAGGCTGGAGACATGGCTGGTGCAGTGATGCCAGCCCCTCCGCTCCACCAGGACGGCCTGGTGGCATGCTCTTGTCCCCTGCCAGCCCTGCTGTCCTGTGCCCTTGTCCCCGATGCGGTGGCCAGGGGTGGCTGTCCGTTTGCAGGTCCGAGAGTGGCACTGCTGCTCCCGGCGCGGTGCAGGGGCGACACCCTGCGGCCACCTCTCGGGGTGCGGGGGCAGACACGCGTCTTACTGCCCCTCACGCTGCTCCCCGGACACGTCAACCCCCAGGCCACCTGCAGGTCTCCCCGGAGGGTCCTGGTGCCTCTAGAGAACCTGGCTTGGGGTGAGGGCCATGTCTGCGTGGTCCAACGTCCTCATCTCAGTCCCATGCCCCAGCCGCCCCCATCTTTCCCCCCTTCTTGCCCTGCTGGCATCTAAGGGGATGTTGCTAAGTGGATAAACTTGTCCTCACTCTGAATGGTCACTCCTCCTCTGGTGTGGGAAGGATGGTTGGGGCCACCAGGGTGACACTGCCTCCAGGAGCTGTAGCTGTTGCTGTCACATGCTGCCCAGAGAATCCCCTTTTTCCTGCCAAAGGTCCCTGGCTCGTCCTGTGGCAGTGATGGGATGGGGGTCTGACTTCTTGCCCCAGTGGTGGCCAGGTGCCACAGCTCACAGTGACACTGTTTCAGCCCAGTGAGTCACCTCTCTCTCCCCCCCCCCGCTCCCTCCATGTCTGTCACCACAGATCCCCACAGGTGTTCATCTGGCTCTGGTGCAGCGCCCACTGCGGCCACCTCCTGTTTGGGGCACACTGGACCTGATGGCACGTGGCCAAACCCAGGAGAGCCCCGGGGACACGCAGAGGTGTTGAGGCTTGGAGGAGGGTGCTATCCTGAACCCTGGGGAGGAAAGCTAAGCACCCAACTTCTCCACAAGCAGGGGTTTTTGGGGTGGGTGTCAGCCCTGTGCAGTGGCCGTGCACCCCAGCAGAGGGTGCAACCTCCCTGCAGAGCCGGGCACTGCTACCATGGAGTCCCCATGGGAGGGCGGGGACACCCTGAGCCGAGCGGGATGGGCAGCATGAGATGCCCCCATCCCCTCACAGATGGCAGGACCACCTGGGCGAAGGGTGGCCAATGCTCTGACTGCTGCCTGCTCCAAAACGAAATGCATGAGCCGGAGCTGCCCCCCAGGACCCCATGACGCTGCCCATGGCCCCAGGCTGGGTGATGCTGGGCTGGAGCCCTGGGACTGGGAACCCCCGCTGGGGAGCAGCCCCAGGGCAGCACAGCACCCACTGCGTGGCACCTGGACCTGGGACAACAGGACTTGTGGGATGCACATACACCATCACTACAGCATGAATTCACCCCCTCTGGGATTTCCTTCTTACGGGGTCTGGGGATTGGTGGGCTGGACAGATGATTCCTGCCCAGCCTTAAATCCCACATGAGCATCCTGATCCTTTGTTCTTGGGCCTCTGGGACTTTCAGTGGGAAGGTTTACACCACTGTTAAGGGAAGGGCTTGGACCAGTGCTTGGTCAGAGGTTTGCACCAACATTCAGAGGGATTCAGGGAGACGTTTGAACCAGCTTTTAGCAAAAAGATTGCTCAAGGATTTGGGCAGAGATTTGCACCAGCATTCAGGTGGTGGGGAGGTTTGCACCAACATGCAGGGGAAGGTTTGTACGAGCATTTGTAAGGGTGGTTTGCAGGCCACAGGGGCTTTCTAGGGACAGAGTCTCTGAGGTCACCAGTTCCGGAGGAGCAGGTGACAACTAAGAGATGCCACAGCATCACCTTGTCCATTCCCACACCGCATTCTCCCGCTGCTGCCCAGACCTTGAGGCTGCCTGTGCACACAGCTGGCTGGGGCATGTTCTGCCCCGTGGCGGTTACTTGCTGGGGACCTGTGCCTGTGGCAGAGCATACGTGCTGGGCAGCTGGTGCTGTGGCCATGGCAGCACAGCCCTGCAGGATGTGGGCCAGCCTGGCCACCCACAGCGCTCGTTTGCCAGGTCCCTGGGGATACAGGCAGCTGTGTGCCCTGGCAGGGGTGCCAGGCTGCTGCAGGGGGTGGCAGGGTAGGCTGGGGCTGGGAAAGCTGCCTGTGCCTTGTCCCCAGGGGAGGGGCTGGCTGCAGAGTGGGGCTGGATCAGGGTCTGAGGGGGTTCTTCCCTCCCAGCTTGGATCCTGTGGGGTGCTCAGGGTGTGGGATTGGGGTGCTGGAAACAGGTGCTTCACCCGCAGGGTCCCCAGGACCTGTGCTCTACCCCAGCTTGCTCTTCAACTCCAGCAGCAGGAGCAATAAGGCAGCAATTAACACCCTCTCCCCAGGTGAGGACTTCCCTCCAGGGGCAGAGCCCCCAGCATCGCCCAGCCACAGCATCCCTGGCTTCAGGCACACAACCCACTGCAAGCTCCTCCTTCCTCCAGGTGTCCATCCTCTTCCTCAAGGTGATGGGTGCATCTCTCAGGAGCTTTTAGAGCTGATTTGGCTTCTGGGGCCTGAAACAGTTGCTGGATTTTCTCTGGGGGCCAGCTAGATACCACCAGTGTGGTCTGGATGCAATGGCAGCCCACAGCAGCTGTGGCAATGGGCTGAAAAATCCAAGTCCAGCTTTTAGCAACAAGCTCTTCTCCCTGCAGACCCTATGGATGCTGCCAGGGCATCATCCCCCTCCTAATTCTCCCCCAGATCCACTTCTCAAGTCCCGTTCCCCTCCCATCTGTAGCACAGGCACTGTGCGTAGAAAGCCCCCACTTGCAGGCGAGCCCCCTTTGCTGGCAGCTGGATTCTCACAGACCACGTGCCACCAGCAACAGCCGCAGCTTTCCCTGGGAGCTCTGTGGATGGGGCTAGCACTGGAGGAGCCTCCAGCCACAGGGAACACTCCCCAGAGACCTTCTCCCAGCGACCCTTGGTGTCTCCGTGAGGCTATTTCGAGTTTCCCGGCACCGCTGCAAACAGCCTGTTCCCAGCATCCAGCCTTCCCTGGTGTTAAGAAGTACTAGTCGTTCAGCTTGAATAAGGTGTTAGAAACAGAATGAACCGCTCAGAGTCAGTCTTTAGCATTAGGATGCAAGGGTCACAGTGTAACGTTGTGTGATTTGATACACAGTTTGTTTAGCGTTACTTACCTAGCATGGGTAGGTAAATCTGAAGCCTTGGGCTGCAAGCTGTGAACTTTCAGCTGGATATGCTTTTCGCTGGGATACAGTTAATTTTCTTCTTAGTAGCTGGTACAGCGCTGTGTTTTGGATTTAGTGTGAGAATAATGTTTTGGGTCTTGCTAAGCAGTGCTTGTCTAAAGTCTAGGGCTTTTTCAGTTTCCCGTGCTTTGCACAACACACACAAACAGAGGACAAGGAGACTAGAGCCGTCAGCAGAAGCTGCAACTTGACAAGATAAAGACAATTGATGGCCTGCCTGTAGACAGAGAAGGAATCCAGTAAGGTGTTAGAGGGTCTCAGACCAGGAATCACCACTGGACCAAGAGGGTATGTGAAAAGTACGTGAAGAGCATGCCAGGGGTGGGTGCACAGGTTGTAAGGGTACAACTGCCCAGGGATTTTTTTCATTCAGGGTCCCCCTCCGATGTACCCAGCTCAAGCTGTTTTACCAGCTGTACCATTTGAATGAATAGCTTTTTAAGAAATAAGATTCAATGCCTGAGACTCTGCTATGGGAAACCTAGGTTTTGAACCACAAGGATAATACTGGACACCCAGATGGTGCAAACCACTTTAACACTGGTGCACAGTGCTCTGTTCACAGCCTCCAGTGCTTCCATAGGCAAGGAGCACCCTCATCCTGGAGGTGGGTGTCCGTGCTGCTGCAGGAGCTAGGGCAGCTGTGGGGCAGCCAGGCAGTCTTGCCACTGCTCTCCTGGCCAGATGTGGGGCACCCTGACTTTGTAGGGTCGTGGGTGCACCCCCTGGCTTCCCCCCATTGCTGCTGTGGGACACTCGGGGGCATGAGGCCAAGCCTGCCCTGTGATGGGACAGGGTCCTGAGGTTGAGCCAGGGTGTTAAACACAACAGGCATCTGTGGGCTCCCCAGAAATTCCCCAAGGAGAAGCCAGAAGCCCCGTAAGCGTGCTGACTGGAGGCGAGTTGGACACAGCTGTTTAATGGACATTTCTCAGTACAGAGCGGGTGTTGCGACCCATGCACCCACAGCCGCTTCCTCACCACGGCCATGGCTCTGGCCACACTTCGGACATGGCATCCGAAATATCCCCATTGGCCTGGCATGCCATAGTGGTAGAGGAAGATGTCATGGCACCAGCGTGCCTCCTGGTCTTGCAATGGAGAGAGTCCCTGGAGAGGAGACCTGTGCCCTGGCTGGGGAAGGGGGGCTGAGCGGGACGGTGCCCCTATCATATTGGGGGGGTGGAGGTGAGGGAGAGACCAGGCTGCCGGAGGTGCACCCCTGGTCTGTGCATGGCGGGGGGCACCCAGGCTGAGCTGGGGCGCGCCAGGCGGGGAGGGGCTGAGGGCACCGCAGGGAAGAGAGCAGGAGGGCAGGGGGGAGCTGCTGGGGCTGCCGTGGGACCTGGGCATCCCGACCCCCGGCGTGCATGGGTGAGGTTTATAGGGGTTCTGGTCCTTCACCTGTGGGCTAAGCGCATCTGTCCACCTTAGGGCCGCTGGGAATCAACCTGCCCAGTGAGAGCCTCATCCCTGCAGCTGACACACAGGGAGGCTCTGGGACTGCCTCCTCCTCCCCCAAGCACTAATGCCCCCAGTGAGGTGGGGTTGCCGGCTCATGGTGCTGGGGAGGGAGTTGGGCTGCTGAGTGGGGAGAGAGCATCTCGTGGGACAAAGGGGACAGGAGGGTATGCGGGATGCAGAGGAGGACTGTGGTGCATCTAACCTTGCCCTCCTGCTCCCCCAGTGCTTTCCGTTCCCTTTGCTCCTTCCCACACCATCGCTGCTGGCATTAAATTGTTGGTCCCCAGCTGGGCAGGGGGAAACACTCTCCCAGACATGACCATGAACTGTGGGTGCAAGGATGGACCTACTGGGCTCCAGCCCCTGTTGGAGCCAGGCAGGGATGTGAAAGAGGCCAAGGGGGCACCAGCCACATCCTCCCCATGAGGACCCACCATGCCGGTGAGCTGAGCTGGCGTGAGCCGCAGGCCCCCGGGTGCCGCTGCCAGCGGGGCGCAGAGGCTCAGCCATGCTGTCCCACGGTGCCGCAGGAGGCCGGGGGCACACAGCTGCCCTGGCGCCCACTCTCACCCCGTAACTACCCGGACCCAGCTCCAGGACCAAGGAAAGTCCGGCTTCTCCTTGGGGCAGACCCCGCTCTGCCTGGGGGTCCCTGGGGACAGATCCCCGGTAGCGCCAGGGGCTGGCGGGGAGGGGGTGCTGTGCGGCTGGAGATCCCCACAGCATCCCCAGGCACCGGACCCCTCCCCACAGCGGAGCCCCCCCTGCCCCTCCCCACTTCCCCGTCACCAATCAGAGACCCTGGGGCCACACCCACTCCTTCAGCCAATCAGAGCCTGGCACCGATTCTTTTCACAGCCAATCGGAAGCGGAGGCAGGGGGAGAGGGCAGGGCAGTCTCTCCCTTCCCCCCCACCCCCCACTCCCCCAGCCAATCGGTGCCTGGCTTTGTCGTGGGGGCGGGCGGGGCGGGTCTCTGCGGCAGGAGCGGCCTCGCCGGCCAAGATGGCGGCACGAGGTTCGGGGCAGGGCCTAGGCCGGCGGCTGCAGGTGGAGGGCGACGCTGTTGGGGCGGGCGGCCAGGATGTAGGCGACGTTCTCCCGCAGGAAGCCGGGCCAGTCGACAGGCCTGCGGGCAGACGCACGCTCACTGGCTGCCCCGACACTGCTGACCCCCCTCAGTGTCTCCTCCAAAATGGGGGTGTCCCCCCTCGCCCCCCCAGCCAACCCCACTGTCACCTGGCCTCCTCCTGCTCCGGGGCTGCTGGGGTCTTCTCACGGCTCTTGCTGCTGCCGCTGCTGGCGGGGCTGCTCTCCGACATGGGCCCTACGTGGCTGATGCTGCAAAGGAGGAGGAGGAGGAGGAGGATGCCCTTCATCCTCTCTCCTTGCACCCCTCATGTTGGTGGGGGGAAGCTGGTGCACAGGGGCCAGAGCAGGGCTGAGGGGCTGCGGGGAGGGGACGTGGCGGAAGAGGGGGCACCTGCTTGTGTGCTGAGCCCCTTTGGTGGTGCTGGGGCAGTGGCAGGAGCCCCAGCAGGGAGGCCACCCCCAGCCCAGGGCGGGTGTCCCCATACCTGACGTTGCAGGACGGCATCTCCTTCTGGTGCTTGCGGAACCAGGTGTGCCGGGCCCGGTGGCACTCCCCCTCCCCAATGAAGCCGTCGCTGTCCTGGTCCAGGGCTAGGAAGGCTGCCCGTGCCCGCTCACGCTCCTTGGCTGTCAGCAGCCGCAGCAGGGCATTCTAGGGGGGTGGAAAGGGGAAAGGGGAGCACTTGCCCCGTGAGAATCCCCCCTGCTCCTGTGCCCAGGGATGTGGGGGTCTCCCACTCTGGGTGCCACAGCCATGGGTGCCAGCTCTAGGAGCCCTGGGTGCCGTAGCTGTAGGTGCTGGTCATGGTAGCTGGCCTTGGGTGCCATGGCTGTGGGTGCTGGCTGT
The DNA here is from genome assembly GCA_011057875.1 of Pterocles orientalis. Taxonomy (NCBI): domain Eukaryota; kingdom Metazoa; phylum Chordata; class Aves; order Pterocliformes; family Pteroclidae; genus Pterocles; species Pterocles orientalis. The sequence continues at coordinate 948,103 of WKFP01014926.1, read as the reverse complement.
GACAGCCAGCTCCAGGTGCTTTGGCTGTGGGTACTGGCTGTGGGAGCTGGCCCCAGCTGACATGAATATGGGTGATGCCTGTGGTACCTGGCCATCGGTGCTATGGCCATGAGTGCTGGCCAGGGGTTCTCCAGCCATGGCAACTGGCCACATGTTCCCCAGCCATAGGTGCTGTCTGTGGGAGCCAGCCCCAGGTGCCATGGCCACGGGTGCTGGCCATGGGAGCCAGCCCTGGGTGCTCAGCCGTACCTGCGGCCGTAGTTTCTGCAGCAGCTGGATGGACTCATGGGAGAGGAAGTCATGCCACTCGATGTGCCCCTTCTTGTCAGGGTCCAGGGCAGAGAACTGCAGGGCTGCCTGCTCCTCCTGCGCCTCAGCCATGGGCTGCTCAAACTGCTGCTTGTGCACCACGTGCTTGTAGTGCAGGAAGTCGTCCAGGGTCAGGCAGGTCTCTGTGGGGGACAGATTGGCTGTGTGGTGCCTGGGGAGGGGGAACCCGCCTCCCCCAACCATCCAGGTCCCGCCGCAGGGAGAGTCTGCACCTGGAATGATCTTGCAGTGCTGCAGGGTCTCCATCAGGCTGTACATCTCTTCCTCCGTCAGCAGCAGATTGAGGTTGTCCTGGGGTGTAGGGCAGAGAGGAGCCGTGGGACAAAGGCATGGGGTGGGGAGAGGACCCACCTGTGCTGTGGCACCAGGATCCCTTGAAGGTGTGCAGGTGTGGGCACGCAGAGAGGGATGTGCATTGTGTCACCCAGCGGTGCTGCAGTGGGGTGGCTCTGTGTCCCTGGGCTTTGGGTGACATTCCACCTCCACCACAGCTCCCTGCGTGACCAGTGGCACATCCCACGGTGTCATGTGCCCCTACCAAGGTGTTGGGGAGCTGGATGCCAGGGTGGGGAGGTGACAAAGGGCTGCTGTCCCCTGTCATCTGGTGGCTCCCCATCAGGCCAAGGTGGACGGCACGAGCTAGGGAGCAGCAGGTCCCCCATTGCCCCAGACCAGGCTGCGGTGTGGGACCCTGCTCATGTCTGTGGCAGGCACGGCTCCCCAGGGAGCACCCACCACCCCAAAGGAGTCCGGTATTCCCTACCCCAGGCACTTACGCAGTAGTAGCAACTCCAGCCTGTCTCGGTGTGAGCCGTCTCCGTCATCTCCACGGCGCTGTCATTCTGCAGGTAGCCCATGCGGCGCAGGCAGCCATCGTGGTACACCCGGCTGCAGATGCGGCAGGGGAACAGGCTCTCAGCCGTCCACACCTCACAGATCTCGCACATCTCGTCATTGAGGATCTGGGGAGAGGTGGGCAGCTGCTCAGAGGATCAGCATGGGCAGGAGGCTGGCTTCACAAGGTGGCGGTCAGGGTGGTGCTTCACAGGTGGGCATGGGCGGGGGGGCAGAGGGGGTGGGAGAGAGGGATTGTGTGGGACTGGCATAGGGAATAAGTGGGTGGTGGGATCTTGGGGGCATGGCTGGTAGGGTTAGCAGAGGGTGGATGGGTTTGTGGGGATGGATGGAGGGTGGGGGGTTCTGGATGTAGGTGGGGCTGCGGGGTTGTAGGTCCTCTGGGGTGCAGCGTTGTAGGTGCGGCTGGATGGGCTGTGGGGTTGTAGGTTGGCTGGTCTTTAGGGCTGTAGTGTGGGTGGGTGGAGGTGCTGGTCTGGGGGCTGGCTGGCTGTAGGTGTGGGTGGATATGCTGTAAGGCTGTGGGTGGGCTGGGGTGTAGGTTTGTTGTGGGTGGATAGCTGGGTAGGGTCTGGGTGGGCTGTAAGATCCTGGGCATGGGTGGGTAAGCTGTTGGGTTGTAGGTGGGCTGGGCTGGAAGAGTTACAGGTGCAGATGGACAGGTGGAGTTGTTGGTTAGCTGGCCGTAGGCTAACAAACACATAGATCAGATTGTCTTTCTCTCTTCCCCAAAGCTGGAGCTGTTTGTGCCCTGCAGTGACCTTTCCTCTGCAAGACACCCCAGGATCCTTCCAGGTCCCTTCTGACCAGTCTCACCCTCCTCTCTGCATGGAATCGCCAGCTGTCCACCCTGGCCCCTGGCCCCTTGCCCCATTGAGCCACCTCCATGGGGCTTTTCCATGCCTGGAGAGGCTGTCCCTGCCCGGCGGGCACCAGCAATGCTTGCACATCCCCTGGGCCCTCCCCTGCACATCTCTGTCCCCGTCCCCATCTCTCCCATCCCCTTATGCTCTGGCAGCTTGCCTGCTCCCGCTGCTCCAGGCTGATGTCTGGGGGCTCGTCGTCGTGCAGCTGCCGCTTGGGTCGGATGAAGGCAGGTGGTGTGAACCTGTTGGCTTGGTCAAATTCCTCTGGCTCTACACCACGGCCATCCCGCAGCCGTTCCCAGGCTGCCTTGCTGGTGCTGCTCTCCTCTGGCTGGGAAGGTCCTGCTGACGCCTCCTCCTCTCCCTCCTGCACCGTCTGCTCCAGTGTCCCCCGGCGGGTGTCCCCCCCCTCTGCCCGCCGCCATGTCGATGGCTGCTCCCGCAGCCCGTCCTTAAAGGCTGACACAGCCAAGCTGACCTTCTGCACCTTCTCCACCGTCTGACGCCTGGACATCAGCACCCCCATGGTTCTGCAGTGGGGAGGGAGGTCTCAGTGCTAAGGCCTGGGGATGCAGTGCTGCTCCCCACCTCTGCACCATGTCCCTGGCTCCAGAAAGGTGTGCTGGTGGCTGTCCCTCAGCTGTATGGGGAGTAGCTTGGGGCAGGCAGAAATGAGGGCTCCTTGGCAAGCTGGTGCTGGGGTCTTTGGTGGTGGTGATGGAGAGATGGACCCAAAGCCATGTGGAGATCTGAGTGCTGGTGGGTGAGCAGGACAGCAAGCAGGGAGCTGGTGTCCCAAAGCCATCCTTGCTGTGTATATTCTGGCTTAATAAGAAACACATCCAGGCCTTCCCCATGCCAGACCAGTAAATCCCAGAAGGATGGGGACCAGCTGTAACCCTGCCCCTTGCATGCATCCTGTTCTGTCTCTGGCCTCTTTGGCCAGCCAAGGGCGAGAGGTGTCCTCCTTGCAGTTCTGCCCAGGACTGGGCCATAGCAGAGCTGGTGCTGGGTGGCTTAGCTTCCCTAAATTTCAGTTAAATTTCAGTTCACGCCCCTAGTCTCTCAGCCTCACACGTTTGTGTGTGTTTGCTGCTGCCCTGATTGCTGAGCATCCTGTATCATGCAGGATCCATGCCAAGAGGCTGGGCCAGCCGTGGGAGGTTTGCGAGGGCGCAGGAGGGAAAGGGAGCAGTGTATGGGTCTGGGGCGCCTGGTCCCAAGAAGGGGGTTTAGGTGCAGGAAGATCATCTTACGGTAAAACGGGGAGGGCAACGGCAGCAGCAATAGCGGTTTGGGCTCTGTGTCAATGGGGGTAGGCTTGGAGAAGGGTGGGCTGAAGCTGTCAAGAAGCAGAATGTGGTCTTCAGCAGTGTGGGGCACAATGTCACCCTGCATGGATGCCGGCACTGCCCCGTGCCCTGCTGGGGTTGTGCTATGGAAGATGACGCAGCCCAGAGATGGTCCCAGCTGGTGCCTGGGGACTGGGAGGCAGCACTCGCTGCCTGTGCAAGCCGGGGAACATGGGAGCAGCCACCTCCCTCCGTGCCAGCCTCAGCAGGGAAGTCCCCAGGTAGCGGGATAATTAGCTGCACGCGTGCAGGCGCTGAGATCTCGCAGCTGCAGGAGGACACGGTGCTGCGGGCACGGCTGTGGCAGGGAGCCTGGGCAGGGTAATTACAGCTGCCCCACATCAGCGGTGCTGAGCAGATCGTGCTGGCGGGCTGCAGCTCGATGCCTTTTGCTCATCCCTGCACCCGCAGATGCCCAGCCCCACGCAGGTGCCCTGTGACCCCCAGCCATGTGGGCTCTGTTCACGCGAACGCGCGGGTGTGCAAACCCAAACACTGCCACGCACACGCACGCGTGTGGCTTCCCAGCCTTCCCCCGCCACTGTGGGACCATCTGCGTGCAGATTCCCACGCGCAGAGCCGGGTGTGTGACGCACGTGGGCTCCGTCCTGCATGCGGGGGTCTCTGCGGCTGGCACACGCAGACGGGGGTATTTGCACCCACTGGCCCCCGTGCCAGCTCATGGCTGGGGCCCGGGGCTTGGCAAAGGTGGGAGCAGGGAAGAACTGGAGGCACATGTCTGAGCCACGGCTGCAGTGTCCCTGCAGCTGTGCTGGCGAGGGGGAAGACACCGAGGTGTCTCTGTCTTTGCGCCATGCTGTCACCCCCTGCTCCGGGGGGCTCAGGATCCCATCAGCTGTGGGCAGGATCAGCTCTGCTGCGGGGCAGTGTTGCGACTCTGCCTACAAGCCAGTGAGTGGGGGGCACCGCAGGGAGATCCCACCCTTTGCAGGTCCCTGCATCACCGAGCATGGGCCAGATCCTGGACTCATCCTGCCCAAAGCTTGGTTAGAAGTGCTGAGGTGGGGGCATAGAGGGGTTTGGCTCATGGAGAAGAGCCAAAAGAGGGATGTGGGCCCCAGCTCTCAGCACACCAGTTCTCCCAGTAGCTGCACTGGGGCTCCTGATCACCAGCATGCTGGCAGCATCTCCCTGCCACACCACAGGGCTCTGGGTGGCCCATCCTCAGCCACCCTGCGGCACAGCGGGGCAGCCTGGGCAGCAGTGCGGTGTCTGGTGTATGGGCCTGCTGTAATCCCCCCCAAAATGATGTTCCCCTGTATGTTCACGGCATGGTCGCCCCCCTGCCCTGTGCCACTATTGGAGGATCCCATCCGATCTCCTTGATTCCTGTCCTCTCCCAGGGCCACCCCAAATGACTCCTGCCACAGTCAGTGCCATCAGCTGCTGTGTGCCTCAAGTCTGGAGGGTGTCACTCCTGTCACGGCTTGTGTCTGTTCTCAGCTCCATTGGCTTCCCAGTCCAGGGGCTGCAGGGCTTCACCCTGAGCTCTGTCTCCAGACCCCGCTGCCCCTCCACAGGCCCCAGTGCTCCCCAGATCCTCCAAACCTGCTCTGCGCACTCCAGGACCCCTTTTCGCCCCTGCCCTGCAGGACCCATGGGCTGTGCGGGGTAGGAGCCTGGCCTGGTTCTAGGTCCTGCCAGGCTTGGGTTGTCCCCCCTCTCCCAGAGACCACTGGATGTGGAGAGGGGGGACCAGAGGCACTGTCGCCCCACAGCAGCCCAGCTGCCCGAGCAGCCATTGTGTCACCATGTGTCTCTGGGGGAAGATGTCTCTGCTGCTGTTTGTGTCCACCCCCTGAGGCGCCCACTGCTTGGGTGCCCGGTGCCAACACCTGGCTCACCTTGGCCCAAGGTGCCAGGGCCTTGACATTGCTGCCAGGTGCCAGTGCGGGGGCTATTTTTAGGTAGACCCCATGGAGGAGATAAATCTGGACACGGGCCAGAGCTGCCTGCGAGTGCCTGGCCCCACCGAGCCCCACTGGCACCGGGGGCTGCTGCAGTGGGTGGTGGGCACCTCCCCACCCTGTCCCCTTTCGTTGTCCACATGCCCCTGCACCATTGCCCTGTCCCCTGGGCAGCACCCGTTCCCAACAGTCTTCTGATGGGGGATTTGCTCCTTTCTACTTCATCCCTGCAGCAAAACACTGAGCCAGAAAGCAGTGCATCGCCCTAGCACCCACAGAATTATCTTTCCCAGCCCCATGCAGCTCTCTGCATGGGGAAACTGAGGCGCAAAGGCAAGGCTGGTGCAGCGTGAGTGAGGATCCTGTCTTAGGCAAGGATGGGGGGCACTGGTGGGACAGGGCTGGTGGCCAGCACGGGGGCACTCCGGGAGAAGGAGGCAGGGCAGAGCAGGCATCTGGTGCAGACAGCCAACAGTCCCTGCATGGCTCCAAAATCTACCCCATCCCATGGCAGCGGGAGCAGGGAGCACCCATGGCTCATGCTGGGGTTACAGAGTACCAGGTTTGGGTGTGAAGGCGGCAGTGGGTGCGGGGCAGCGGATGACATGCAGGTGGGTGTACCGCAGCACAATGGGAGCGTTGTGGTGTCTGGGAGCGCAGGATGGGTATGGCGGGGAGCAACGCAAGGTGGATGTGTTTGTGAGGGGTGGGTGTGTTTGGGGTGGATGTGGTATGGTGTGGCTGGCAGCACGGGGTGGGTGTTACGGGCCAGCAGGGAGCATGCGGGCTGGGGGTGTTGCAGAGGCTGTGGGCATGGTGTGGGTGGTGGCTTTGGGTGCAGGGATGTTGCAGCAGCTATGGGTGTGGGGTGGTGCCTGTGGCGGCTGGGGGTGCGGGATGGGTGTGTTTTGGGAGCCATGGGTGCCAGGTGGGCTGTTGCAGTGGCCGGTGGTGTCATGGGGAGCTGGGGGTGTGGACCCATAGGGCCCATGGGGCTGGCTGTTGCCCCTCTGCCTGCCTCCTGCTCAGCCATGCTTGCGTGCCCCATGGTGCGTCCTCGGTGCAAAGCCTCACCAGCAAACCAATGTCCAGTGGGTGTCTGGGCTGGTGCACGCCATGAACAGGTTTGGTGGCCCCCCCTGCACTCACCCTCAAGGGGATGCAGCAGGGGCGCACCAGGAGCAGAACCCCTTCCCAGGCTCCCCACGGGCAGGGAATGATGTGCCTGGTCCCAATGGGGTCCCCATGGGCCAGGTCTTCTCCATTCCCTCGCCAATGCTGTGCCTTCCTGGGAGCAGCGTTAGGGAGCTGGGGGCAGAGGGATGGGGTACAAATGGGGAGGACACCCTGGGGACCCCAGGGCGCGTGACAGCCTGGTCCCAGGGATTGGTCTGAAGGGTATGGACAGGGCTGGGAGGCTCTGGCACAGCCCTGCACACCTTGCCTGCTGCTGCTCACCAGGGGCAAGGGGGGCCAGACAGTGCAGGCAGCAGGTGCTGCTCAGGGCACCCCACATCCCACCTTCTTGAGCTCACTGGTGATGCCCAGAGGGGTCCAACAGCACCCCTTTGTCCCCTCTGCCTGGCATATGGCACGTGCTGGGACGGTGGCACTGATGGGGTTGCTGCTGTGAGGTGACCTGGTTGCCGCAGGGCAAGGGGGTCTGTGGCTGATGGTACCCTCCACACCCTCTGCACGGCTGTGGCAACCTGGCAAGGAGGTCTGGGGGGTGACCAGAGATCCAGCTGTGCTGTGTCCCCCTCCTGGGGGCACCGAGCCCGTGGCTGCTCTCCCTGCTGAATCAGGATGCCCATCCTGCTGCGCCATGGCAGATTTTATAGGTGTGTCGCACGTTTCCATCTCCCAGAGGGGGATGAAAATGCCGTGACAGCAGAGTCCCTTTCCCTGCAGCAGGCACTGCTCCCACCCAGCTCCCTGCTTCTCCTCCTCATCTGCCTCCCCAGCCCCTCTCCCCACCACCCACATCAGGACCCCAACACCTGGGCAGGACCCTTCCAACCCACATGCATCCCCACTCCCAGGCACCCCATCCCAGAAGCCCCGGTCACCCTCCCTGGAACCAGGACCCTGGGGGCAGCAGGGGGACCCACCCAGGGGTGTCGCGACATGCGGCCAGCCCACGCCGTTCACTGGGCGAAGTGCCAACGATGGCAAAAAAGCCACTTACCAGGGTCAGGGTCCGTCTGGGGAGCACGAGCCCTAGAGAACAGTCCACACGATGTCCATCACCGCTGCCTCTGGCCACGGCCCCTTCTCCACCCGCTGGTGCTCACCACATCACACACCCCGGGTGAAAATCCCTGCCGGGAGGATGGAGCAGCGAGGCTGGGATGCGGGGAACCAGAGCCCTGCGCTTGCTGCCGGAGGATGCAGGAGACAGCGAGATGCTGGGAGCGGATGCCTGTGTCTAGCGCACACGCACACACACACACACACACACACACGGAGGAAACGGGGAGCTTGTGACTGGGGCTGAGCAGATGCAGCCTGGTTTGCTGTCCCTGTACCAATTGCTGCCTGAGCTGTGTTAAACAGCTCTCTGAGACACGAAGCATTTTTTTTTTAACTGGGCTGACGTGTGCTGGGAGATACCAATAAAAGCTTTCTCTGCATCTTCTCTGGCCCCCAGGGCCAAACTGCCTTTCTTCGAGACAACCTCAATGACTACGGAGATGGGACTGCATCCACGGAGGAGTGAAGGTCTCCCCTGCCCACATACCAGGGTCTTCCCCAGACCCGGTGCCCTGGCCACAGGCTACCTGCAACTGCTTTAACCTGGTGCCTGCCGGTCAGCTTTGCAGGCAGGCTGTCGTCCCTGCACCGCGATGCAGAGGGGGCACAGTGACTCCCGGCTACATGCAGTCCTGAGTGCCCAGTGCAATGCAGCACCAGGGGTTTTGGTTCTCCTGGTCCCCCGGGCTGGGTGTCACCTGGGTGCACACCACGGGGCTGCAGCAGGGCTGGGGGCTCGTGGAAGGTGTGAGGGAGGTGATGGGGCAGGAGGGAGAATGCTGTGCTGGAGCGGAGGGCACAGCCCTAAGGCAGTGCTTCTGAAGGTGGGATATCTGCTCCACGTGCACCCCCAGCTTCCCCATAATGGCCTGGTGGGAATGGTCATTCAGCCCCCCAACATCCTCCTGGGATGGGGTACCACTGGCTGAGGGGGTTGTGCTTTCCCTTTGAAGAGCTGCCAGTGATACCTGCAGATGATTTAGGGCACAAAAGCCTCTCAGCTCTCCTAAGAAGACCTTCCAGCCGGGCCTGGAATTAGTGCTGCTAATTAAAGCAGAGGGGTCTGGGCAGTGGGGATGGCTGCAGGGCTGCCCTGCCGCTGGACCAGCCAGGATACAATGGTCTTCTGGGTACGGGAGCGGGGTGCTCTGCCCAGTTGCCCTGTGCTCTTTCTGCCCCTGGGATGCTGCTGAGGGGACCTTGCATCCCATCCTGATTCCCTGGCCATGCCAGCTCCTGTGCCCTCCCTGGGGCAGAGCCTGGCTGGCACAGCACAGACCCGCTAGCCCCACAGAGGAGAGGATGTGTGCATACCTGCAGTGATGTGTGTGTCTGCAGAGGGGCTCAGGAGGCTTTGGTAAAGCAGCGGGCAGCAGGAGTGGGGGGGATCTCACCTTTCCCATGCAGAGAACATTGGGACCATGGGGTGGGAGCCAGGGGATGAAGGACTGTTCAATGGCTGAAATGTGCTGGCTCCTGAGAGATGGGCAGCACCATCCTTGAGGTCTGCTTCGCCTCTGAAAGAGCCTGTGCTGGACCCAACATCCAATGCCCCAGCAGTGCCCTACCTCCCCAGGACCAAGCAGCTACAGCAGGGCAACTTCAGGGGTGCTTCCAGCACTTTGGGGCAGGTTTGCTCCAGCCTGTTCCACACTCTGGTGCCAGGCTGGTCCCTGACCCCTGACTACTGCTCCTCACCCTGTGCCACCCCTCTGTAGACCCGTGGGCACTGACACTGGTCCCACAATGCCAATACCTTCATTACAGATCCTTCCTGCTCCCTGACATCTCACCCAGGAATGAGCTGAGACCGCCCACAGCTCATGTCACCCACAAGCAGAGCCAAGGGCTGGGAAAGGCAGCATCTGGGTGCTGTGCCGGGACCTGAGCCAGTCCATGGCTCCCTTCCCCGCCGGGTGGAGATGTGCAAAGCCAGGCTGCAGACAGGATTTATCTGCTTTCTGCTCCTGGCTGTCAGGTCCTGTCTTGCTTCGCTCCATCAGCTGCAGGAGCCTTGCAGGGAGCTTCCAGTTGCTGTGCCCTGGCCTGTGGTACCTCTCTGTGCTGCATCCTTCCCCAAGGATGCTTCCCTTTAGGGTGAATCACATTTTGTGTTATTTGGCCTGAGGAGCAAGGTGGAAAGATGCTGGGGATGCATGTGGGGCGGAGAAGGGGGAGGCTAGCTGTAAATGAAGCCAGAGGGAAGCATCTCCACAGATGAACCCTGGCCCCAGAGGACTGGGGGAAAGGGGAGGCTGTGGAGGAGGAGTGTGCTGGCAGGCTGCGAAAGCTTTGAGTGCCTCTGCGGGGAGAGCCCTGGCCCAGCGGGCCCATGCCAAGTGCAGTGGTTCCTGGAAAAGCAAAGGCGAGGAGGAACCCCAGCCCTGCTCCTGCTCAAGCTGCCGAGGGGCTTGGGGGTCCCGCTGCCATCTGCCCTAGTGTTCTGCGGTCCCTTCTGTAGCATGGCCAGGCTGTACCCCTGCAGCCAGGCTCCGTGGACATGGCTGGCTCAGCCTGGGGGATGGCAGCTCCTGTCCAGCCCTTGGGTGCAGGAGGTCCCAGCTGGCGGGTGCTGTATCCTGCCAAAGGAAGGCTGCAGCCCAGATCCATTTCTGCAAGAAACATCCAGCATCTTCCACCCTGTGCAGGATGCAGAATGCTCTCACAGCCCCCAGGGAGAAGAAAAACACAGTCTTGCCCTGACACCCCCCTCTGAAAAGCCACAGCATGGCTGGAAGCTCGTCAGAGTGGCAGTGATGGCAACAGGCTGGGAAAGCTCTTGGTGGAGCTGGTAGCGCTGGGCTGCTGCTGGAGGAGGGCTGCAGGGGCGGAGGTGAGAGCTGAGCTGCAGCAAGAATGTGCATTTTCGTCAGCTCCCCACCATCCCCCCTCTCCGAAATCTCGCATAACGCCCGCGTGTAGGTCACTGCCTGCTGCAGCGACGCGGCGTGTGGGCTCACCATCTGCAGCTGCTTCTGGAGCCCACTGCCTGGGAACGCTGCCCCGTGCTGCCCTGGCTCTTCCCAGCCCCTGGCCCTGAAGCCACTACCACCTTGGGGGGCTACAGAGCGAAGGGTTTGCTCTTTGATGGGGGTCCTGAACTTTTCGCTTCTGCCAAGAAGCAGGAGCAGTAGCGGTGGGGTGCCTGCGACAGCCAGTGTTCCTGCCAGTCAGTGGAGGGTGATGGAAAAGAGAACTTGTCAAAATAGCGAGATATCTTTTTTCAGGAGATTACAAGTTTGGCTGATGGAGATAATAGTGTTGATGCGCTGCGGGGAGGGTTCGGAGAGGCATTAGCACACCTCATGGCAGCTGGTTCAGGAGGGGAGGATGATGCCAAAATCAGCACAAAATGGGATAAAAACAGTCTGCCTGATGGGCTGCCGTGTAAGACTGCAGGCAGGGAATGGCAGAGCATCACCTATCACTGGGAGTGCGCAGCAAGGAGCATGCCTGTGAGTGATGGAGACCATGCCTGGTTCCTTCTGGCTGCCCCAATCCCTGCCCTCGGGCTGCGTGGGCTCCACACCGGGGCAGGCGCCCTGGATCCTGCTCTCCACAAGCACCAGAGTGGGACATCTCCTGACACTGGTTGCAGACAGCCACCTCCCAAAGGCCATCCATCACATCCACTGACAACTGTCCATCCTGCCCGCTGATGGCTCTCTGTCACTGCCATTCTCCATTCACACAAGTCCGGGGCTGTCTGTCACACCCTCTGGGCATCAGTGTAAGTGCTGTGCATGCTGTTGATGGCTGTCTATCATGCTCCCACCACTGAGGCCAGCTCATTGACAACACCAGTCACACCCCTGGCCATCAGTGCAGCTGTCCCCTGCTGCTCCCACACCCTGACAGCTCAGCTGTCAGTCCCTGCAGCCTGAGCCTGATGGTGGAGGGGGGCTGTGACCCTGTGCCCCCCAATCCAAAGAGTTCATCCCACTTCCCTTGGGGGCCTGGTTCCCTGGAGCAGCCCCTCACCCTGGGCTGCTCTGACACCTTCCCTCTGCCACTCCTGTCCCCACAACAGCCCCCACCAGGTGTGTGTGTGGGGCTGCAGTGCCAATGCCATTGCAAACTGCAAATGGGGTGATGGCTGCTCTGTGGCTCCTACTCCCCATGTTCACTTGGCCACAGTCTTGGGAACAGGTACAGGGGTAGGGCTGGCAGGTCCCTCGGAGGCCAAGGTGCCCCAGGCAGGAGCAGCCAGATGGTGCCCAGCATGGACACAGCCCCTCCTTTGGCCCTCACCAGCAGCTGCGCAGTAACAACCCAAAGTAGGTTAAGATGCTGTGGATGCTGTCTGTGTGCCTCGCGGCCCTGCCACTGTGTTTATTTGCTCTGAGTTTTTCTCTCCCATCCTGGGGCTGGAGTGCAGAGCTCTTGCAGGGCATAATTACTGGGCAGCCTTGTGTGGACTTGTCGAGGTGCAAGGCTGGCTCTGCTCCCACCCCAGCAGGTTTCCGGCACCCAAAAATCACCCAGTATAAAAGCCTAGAGCAGAATTTTCCCAACAGTTCTGCAGGACCTGAGAGTTTGCAATGGAGGTCTGTCTGGATGCATGTATGGCAGTCGAAATCCCCGCTGGAACAGGGCCAGGACCTGGGCTGTGAGGGGAGGAGGCATCTCTTCTTCTTCCAGCTGCAGGTTTGGGCTGAGCTCCCACTCCAACCCAAACTCTGCTCCTGGAGCATGAGCACATTGTGCTGCCCAGGGTGGGTTTATCTCTGTCCAGGGCCCTGGTGTGGTGCAGAGCTGAGCGCTGCTTCCTCCTCATCCTCGCCAGTGCCTGATGCCGCCATGCCTCACTGCTGCATCCCCACGTGTTCTGGGCTGAGCCATGGCAGCGCCGGATCTACTGAATGTGTAGCCCTGAGTGGACGCCACCAGCTTCCCCAGCTGCTGGCAGAAGGAGATCCAGCCCGCATCCAGACCATCCATCCTCTTGCATGTCCATCTCCAGGTGAGCCTTTGGCTGTGTTCTGCTGTCTCCCTGCTACTGTCCATCAGTCACAGCTTGGTATTTCCCTTTTCTGCGTATGAGTCTGGGCTCTGGAGAGCCTGAGAGAGAGTGTGAGGTACTCGGCACTGTGCTGCCTCACGCAAGCATTTGCCCATGTTACTCCTCTGTGAGCTGGCTTGACCACTGTGATAAGGGGGAACAGCTGGTGGGGACCAGTGCCAGGAACTGGGGAGGGGGTGCAGAGAAAGGATGTGATCTGATGGTACGGATGGGTGCTGAAATGCCCCAAGGGGAACCAGGGGAAAGGTGCTGAGGTGAAAGAAGCAAGGAGATGAGAGCAGGCAGGAGGTAGCCAGCAACACATCCTCTGATGTGTTGGGATGCCCCAGGGTCAGGCGTCTGCAGAAGGGTGTTCCCCCAGGGCAGCTGCCTGGGCTTACCCTGGGCTGCCCTTCCTGGGGGTGGCACGTCCCTGCAGAGCAGCCAGGACACAGAGCTGTTGGGTCTTCTGTCTCTGCAGCTGGCAGCTCGCCAAGCCTGGCCCTGATGAGACGAGGATGCTCCCTCTGGACAGATAATAGCCTAGTACTTTAGAGCTCTCTAATCCAGGAGCACTCTTGCATTAGCTAAATGACCCTCTTCACAGGGCCACTCCAGACAGCTCCCAGTGAGCAGCTGTGTCCCCTAGCCTGTCCTCTCCCCTCCTCCTGCAAGTCCCCAGAAGGGGTCAAGGCCAGACCCCATGGCTTTTTAGGGACTGGTACCCACTTGCCCTAAGTGGGGACATGGGTGTATGCAAATAGCAGACCCTGGTGCAGGGAATTGTCACGCAGGACACTTGGAGGGCTCTGGAGAGCCGGATCAGCCCTAGGGCTGGGCAGAAGGGTTGAGGCTGGGGTGAGAGGGGCAGCACGGGTGCTGGAATATGGATAGGTGCTGGGTGTGGGTTTGCGACTGCAGCGTGCCAGTGCCAGCCTCACAGTGCCTTGCAAGGGATGCATTTGTCCCCATGGGGAGGCAGGGCAGGGATGCCAGCCCTCCCTGCTGCCTGCCCTGCACCACCACCTATCCCTGCATCCTCCCTTAGTGGGGCCATCTCTACTGCAGGCCAGCCGAACATCGTCACAGAGGAACTTTTCAAGTGGAACGGAAGCGCCTAATGAAGGCCAACTTCATTAACTGGGGCTGTCATGGGGATGATTGCTGCCTTCCTGAGCTGCTTTATGAGCAATAAAGCTGTTTGAAAGGGGAGGAGAGGAGAGGAGAGGAGAGGAGAGGAGAGGAGAGGAGAGG